>JABSNV010001193.1:0-118892 GCA_024085815.1 Flaveria linearis | reverse complement strand
CAAGCGGGTGCAATATTGTCCTAAACGACTAACAACGTCACGACTTGGTATGTCGTGGGGAGAGGCAATCAGACAACACATAGTCAGCTTCGATCGCTAATCACTGTTGTTTTTACTAATGAAATTAGATTAGCTATCTATTTCAATACACTTGTTTATATTTTACTAACGCTACTGTTTACGATGACTACAAACTCTTGAACTCACCAACCGTCATGTCAACACTTTTAGTATGCTTTTCTCAAATCGTTACTAGCAGCTGCTCATAGGAGCATGCACGTGTCGAGCATGCTTTGTTCAAACATTGTTTTACTATTGATTTAGCTTATACTTACATACATTGGTTTGGACGCGTGTTTTTGCGCGCGTTTATTCTTAATACATTAGGTTAGAAATATTTACAAAACGCTTCCGCAAATGTTTAAAGTTTTAAACTTTGAATTGATTTAAATGTTGCATATGGTGTTATTCCAAGTAACTAATGACTTGAATCCAGTTTGTTCATACGCCTCGCGGTAAAACCCCGCAAGTGGATTTTGAGGGTGTGACATAAAACACCATAAAATCTCATGTGAAAAACACCATAAAATTGTTTAGTTCAAATAATTATACATCTAATTGAAAACAACATAAAGTTACACAGTAAAAAAGCTATATGATTTTATAGTGTTTTTGACTATGTGGTTTTATAACGTTTTGGTATTTTATAACCAGACAAGTTTTTGGTGTTTTAAAACTAGACAATATTATGATGTTTATAATAAGACAATTATATGATAAATTTCTGATGGTTTAAAACAAGGTTATTTTATGGTATTATAGAATTGAACAACTTTATGGTGTTTTAAAATTAAATAATTTTATCATGTTTTAGAACTAGATAATTTTATGGTGTTTTAAACCAAACAATTTATTGAGTTTTTTTAACAAAATAACTTTTATGGGTTTTTTAAGTGGACAAGTTTATAGTGTTTTTGTGATCATGTATCAAATTTATATTATTATTTTAATATATATTTGTTTTATTATTTTATTTAATTACATGAAATACATGGATCTATAACCTAATAGTGATAATAATAGTAAATAGTAATAACTAGTATTAAGCCTCCCCACCTGTATGGTCCCTTCTCGGAACGTTTACAGTTGGTCATTCATTGCGTAAAACATTTAAAACATAACATTTGTAGTGGAATTTAAACTTTCCATATAAATTGTAAATACATGACTAAACATTTTTCTTTTAGTTGTATCACAAAAACTTGATAATTACAATCATTGTCTCAAAATCTAGAATGCCAGACTTGGATCATTCAAATAGCTATCTCATCCATGACTGCACTCCTCAACCATATCAACTATTATGCATAAAAGTCAGCTACGCTGAGTGAATTCTAGTTTTATAATAAAATACTTTTTAATGCATTTCAAACATTTACACTTAGTGCGTGATCGTTCATTACTCACATATCATCATATTCCTTTCTTATCATTCGTTTCGTTCATTTCGCACATTTCGAACTTTTATTATTATCTTTCACTTTCGTCTACACCAATGTCTTATGCTATACCTCAAACATTGTACACGAAGCTGGTACTGAGCCGAAGTCTAATAATAGGCCCCTAACATTATGCACGAAGCTGTATCCAGTACCGGGGCAAGCGACAAGGGTCCGTTTCATACTTTCAGTAAATCTCAAAGATTAGACCCCTGTATTCATAGGCTAGCTAGACCTCATACAGTTGAGCTAACAACCACGGTTGTAAACATCCTTTCATTTTGCTTACAAGACTTTCGTTCAGTCATTAGCTTTCACTTTTCATTATCATTAACTTCCATTTCATTACATAATATTTATTCTTAATTAATATATATCACACAAAGTAAGAAAAATCGTGAACATACATTCACATTCTCATCAATATAAATAACAAACAATAATATATGACCCTCCGTGAGATAGCGGGGGTTCGTGGGTGGCAGCCCATGACAGGGGGTTTTAGGGGCAGCAACTCCTAGTGGGGTCCAAGGGGCAACGCCCCTGGCTGGGGTCGGGCTGCCAGGTCAGTGCGAAGAAGTTTTATTTTGGAGCATTTATATAGCACATTTGTTATAGAAAATTTTATTTTCCTGTTAAAACCTCTTGAGATCTTTGTCATAAAGAGAACATATATTTAGTATGCATAACAGCCCCAAAACGTACAAAAACTTGTAAATAGGGGGATATATAACTCACCTGATCTCGACAAGTAACCTCACGCTTAGGTTATCTAAGTTATGATCAGGGTACACGGTCTGCGTATAAGTTAACACGCAAATATATCATTTTATACACAGTTTTGCACGCAGTTTCGCACGTAGTTTCACATGTAGTTTCGCATGTAGTTTTGCTGCCAGTTTCGCATGGTAGTTTCGCCCAACTTTTATTGGAATTCCATGGCTGTGAAATTACCAGCAAAACTATAGTTTCGCTAGAGGAAATCCACAGTTTCACTGGAAGAAATCCACAGTTTCGCTGGGAAAACTGTTAGTTTCACATGACGAACTCACACATTTCGTACTACGCATAAAAATGACGTTTCAGCCCTTTTTTAACCCAAAAATTTAAACTTCTTACACTCAAATCCTTCGTTTTTCATCCAGTAAACTATATCTAAGCTTTTTACATGCTTTCATGCATAAAAACGTGACTTTGTAGGATTCTTTATCACTTTTCAGAACCCCAAAACCCTAGAATCCGAATTTGCTATAAAGAGGTTTTGGATGATAATTCTTACCTGGATTTGTTGTTATTTTCTTCTTGTTTGATGCCCAAACACTTAGGTTTTCAATCCTTTAACCAACAAACTTCAAATATTGATTTCTCTATACTTTCTCGCTCTAGAAAGTTGATTGTGGAGTTGCAAATAGGGAGAAATATGGCTGGTTGTGTTTGTATATTGGGTGTCACGGGACCTTAACTCGTCTAACATATAACCCTAAGGTTAATTTGGTCCATTATCCATTTCCCTCTTATTTATATAAATAACCCTCAATTAAGCCCATTATTATTAATTGGTTCGTTTTGACTTTTTCCCAGGCGTTACACCACCCCCACCCGTTACGTCGGAGAGGCGTAAAACAATGCCAAGTAGCACCAATTTAACACCACCAACAGGTACCACCAGCGCCGGAAAGCTCGTATTAAAAATATATAAAACAGGAAAACTAAAATCAAACGAAAATTAAACGTAAAAACGTTGAACCCCGCACTTGAAACGTAAAAACGTTGAATCTCACACGTGAAACGTAAAACTTTAAAAGCAATAACTAAGTCGACTTAAGACAATAATGATATAAACCGTTCTGTCTGATGAATTGTAATCAGTTACAATTCTTCTTTTCGTGTTTATATATCAACATAGCAGAGAGGTCACAAATACCGAGATATACATCGACACACTCTCAAAAGTTGTACTTTATGTATAAATGATAGTAAATTATTTACTATATAGTATAATATAACCAAAGCATAGAGTACAACACAATATACACCAAAGAGTTGATAATTAGAGTTATTTAATTTAAATTAGTAATATATTAATAATAGTAATTATAATTTACGTCAAATACAAATACTAGTACGCATCTCAAGTAGTGAAGTACAATATGCTTGATTTTGCTCCTCAATCTCGCATTTTCATTATTCATGATTTCTCTATTGGAGTAAAATCCAAGTAACATGTATAAAACATATTTTTTAAAAATTATAAAAAAAAAACCTCGGAAGGATTTGTAATCAATCATGTGTTCCTTTTTATCTTCCATTTTTTCTTATATTTCTCCCATTATGCCATCACTCTTTAGTCTCATTGGGTCATTGCAATGGATTGCCACTTTATTAGTATTTATAGATCGCTAATGAGTATATATATCACTTATGACTCATCAAATATTTCACCTACTACTAATCAAGTTCTTCTATATTTTATAAAAATCCCTCACTTTTTTCTCTAGCAGCAAACACTCAATATTCTTCTAATCTTGTGAATTTCTTTTTATAAATGCTAAAAGATTTTAAACTAAGTAGTCTAAATAAGATTAATATGAAACTTAGTTAGTACTAGTATTAAGTCCCCCGTGTTGCAGAGGGGACGGAAAACCATGTAAAGTAACACCAATAACACACCATCGTCAGTGATCACCAACACCAAAATAGCTCGTATTAAAAAGAAAATAAATCAAAAAAATTAAACCGAACAAAATAGAGGTAAAAATGTGAACCACATTGGTGAAACATAAAACATCTAAAACAGTAAGTAAGTCGGTATAGGACCAACGCCTTGCGACGTTTTCGTTAAACAGGGAAAAAATAAGCGTAAAAACGTTGACACACACATGTTGCGGCGTGTTAACTCGCAAATTTTGGAACGTGACATTAAAAATAAGCGTAAAAACGTTGAACACACACACATGAAATATAAGGGTCCAAAATTGAAAGTTAAAAATAGTAAGGATAAATTATAAAAGATATAAAAATATTAAGTTAAAACAAAAAAGTTAAAGGTCAAAAAAGAAAACGATAAAAGGTGGGTACAACTCCCTAAATACAACCTATTATGCATAAGCAAGTTAGTAATTAGTATGAATATAATTTAATGATTAAATATCTCTAAGTGTAGCCTAAATTAATGTTAATTATGAAAAAAATACTAAATGTTTTAATGATTAAATATCTCAAGTGTAGCCTAAATTAATGTTAATTATGAAAAAAATACTAAATGTTAAAGAAGTTTCATATACCATTCATTTAAGCGAGATAGAAAAAATAAGCACTAAATACGTATTGACCACAGTTTATATATCCACCATTTAGGTCGTTCACTTTTAAAAATATTAACATTATGAAAATAATAATGCGTGGACCAGTATCTTCATCTAAATGATTTTGGTTATTAGAAAAAGGCATATGTGACTTCATTGTTACGATATTAAAATTTAGTTATTATTTTAGGATTTTATTCTTATTTATTATTAGGGTGAATTTGTTTTACAAAGTGTATTTTTGCTACAAAGTGTAAGAAGACACAATGATGTTAAAAAATCATAAACAATTATATCTCACAATATAAATTGAATTTCAAAAAAGTATTTTGAAGTCTCTGTTCCTTTCATCGTGCTCTTTTAGAAAAAGAAATTAAAAAATAAAAAAAATTATTTGTGTCTTTTTATGGCACAATGACGTCATTGTGCCTTTATAAATGACACAATAAAAAACATTAATTTTTTTCGTTATTTTTTTCTTAGTGAGGACGGCTAGGGGAACAAAAGCTCGAAATTATTTTTTTTTGAAATTCAATTTAGATTGTGAGATATATTTTTTATGATTTTTTTGACTCATTGTGTTTTCTCACACTTTATAGTAAAACTACACTTTGTATTTAAACATGTTTCTTATTATTATATCTTAGATTTTTAATATTTATTAATGAAAAAAATTATTAACTTTATCAAACTGTTTAGAGCATTCACATTCTGTTCCCTATAATTTTATGAGTAAATTTTTATATTATATAAAAAATTGTGAGTGGTTATGATTTGGAGAGAACAAAAATATTACTATTCGTGTATATATTTGGTAATATATTATTCAACTCTTATAATTTTTAATATTTTAAAAATGTTTGTGACTTGAAAAGAGAAAAAATAATGATAAAGTTAAAAAATGTTATTAATATAAAAGATGAGAGAAAAAATAGTAATTTTAATGTAATCAAAAGAATAAAAATAAGGATGAGAATAAGAAATAAAATGTGAATGCTATTAGCAAGATGCTATAGCAAAAACCGTCAAAATACAACCGCCTCATCCCATAAAATTTTAAAAATTAAAATTACACAAATTTTATCGAATTTACAGAAAAAACAAATTACCCTAGTTTAACTAAAAACATGAATTCTATCTTCCAATTTACTTATTAACCATTCATACAAATACCTTATACGAGATCTAACTATTGATCTTTTTAGTAAAAAAACATCTTACCATCATGATTTTCTTTTAGAATAAATTCATTATTAACCGATAGATCAATGAAAATTATGGTTCATCGTGTAATCCGGTTTTCAAAATGTTAGTCTGATTAAATTACAAAAAAAAACATTTAAATGTGGTCTCCCGGATTCGACGGATGGATACACGTGGCGGTCAGCTAATCATTAAACATTCTTAATTACGTGCTAATGATGACAACTAAGCATTTCAATAAGGTGCTAATTACAATGTCATACCTTTTGATTCCCATTCGGCCATTTGCAAAAAGGCCATCATTGGTATCTAACTTTACTCAAAAGTTGTGACTTTCAAAATATTATATTAGAAAAAGATAATAAGCACCCAACTAAAAAAAACACAGCCATGTGTAGCTGCGCAATTAACCGATAACAATGTGAAGGCTGGTTCTTTAACCAGAAAAGGATCGAAGAAGAATACCAATAAACTTTCTAACGAAACCGTCAAACCGACCAACCCGAGCTTTCCAAGAACAAGAAGAGGAAGGCTAACTCTCAAAACTTTGCTGTGATTACCCCTGCTGTGCCAATTAATCAAGTCCCTCCAACTCGTCAATCAACAGTAAACAATCAATCGCTGATGAAAAAGTCATACGCTGGACCTTTTCCGCAGTGTAACAACTGCAATTATCTCCTTCCCCTTAACAGTCAGTGTCGTCAATGCACAAACTGTGGTCGTTTGGGTCATACATTCAACGTGTGCAAGAGTGCTGCTAAAGCTCCGACTAATGCACCAGTCCACCAACATCCTCCTGCAATTACCCAGGGTCGTGCATGCTATCAATGTGGTGATCCGAACCATTTTCGCAATCGATGCCCTCAACTTGTCAGCCTAGTTCCTACGGCTCAAGGACGTGCATTTAACATCAATGCCCAACAAGCTTGAACCACCAATGATGTGGTGTTGAATAATTCTTGTCCTTGATTTCGTCTTCCTGATTTAATTCAAGATTTGTAATCATGATTTCCCTTTTGTTACATTAATGTAATTTGAAAATTTCTAAATTTCTAATCGAGATATTTTTTCCTTTCATTGTTAAGTCGAACTTTGAACCGCATGCACCGTGGGAGATACGAGTGTCCTAAATGATTCTAACTCATCACAACAGGGGTGATTCCCTTACTTTGGTGATGATTCTTTATTCATTTCAATAAATGGTTTCCAATGATGTGTTTTATGAACATTCATCCTCTGAATTAGGGTGATTTCCTTATCTCGAGGATTGACTTCAATTATTCTCTTTGGAACTTGCATTTCACAAATGATATGATCTCACCAAAATAGGATTGAAACCCGTACTTTGGTGACAAATGTCAATCTTCGATTGTTTTCTTGTTGTTATGAAATCCAATCATCAAGATAGGCATGAATTCCATACTTTGATGATAATTTCATTTTTACGGATTGTATTTTCTCAAATGAAACGACCTCATCAAAGTAGGAGTGAATTCTGGATTTGATGAAGAAGTTTATCCTGTTATATTTTGTTTTTGTAAAAAAATTCATCGTTAAGATAGGAGTGATTTCCCTTATCTTAATGATGAGTTATCTCGTCTTATTTCTGAAGATCCTCATATCAACTTTTTGGATTGGTAAGCAAGTGGTCATACCTTGAGAGTACACCATCAAGTTAGGGGTGAAGACCATACCTTGATGACTATTCTCATTTCTTGATCATCAACTTACCAAGGTTGTAATCAAGCAACGAGAAGCATGTAGTAACTTGAAAGGTGAAATAATATAGTGTTTCGACCTATCAAGCCAAAGCATGATCTCTGAACTTGAAAAGAGACCCGATCGCTCTAAGTTGATTTTGATTCCAAGTTTGGAGCATTTAAATTCTTAAATCGATTTCTTTCCCTTTGTCCTCATGTTTTGATCTAGCTATATGGAACCATTTATTCCTTATCTATCGACTTTCATTGTGAGTTATCATCAAAACCTGATTACGTGATGGTAGTCTTCCTAAACAATCTATTGTCAAGTAAAGATATTATCTCTGATCGTGATGATCGCTTCATCTCTCGTTTCTGGAAAGGTCTCCAACCAGCTCTCGAAACTCAACTGAATCCTAGTACAGCCTATCACCCGCAAACCGACGGTCAGACTGAAACAACGATATAAACCCTCGAGGATATGCTCCGGGCTTATGTCATTGATTTCAGTGGATCGTGGGATTCTCATCTTCCGTTGATTGAATTCTCTTACAATAACAGTTACCAGACCAACAGATGGCACCATTTGAGGCCTTGTATGGTCTGAAGTTGGTGAATCACAAATTACTGGTCCGGAATTGATACAAGAAACAACCAACAAAATTCATAAGATCCGTGATAACTTGGTCGCTGCTAGATTTCGTCAAAAGCATTATGCTGATAAAAGACGTAAGCCCATGGAATACAATGTCGGTGATCTCGTACTTCTTAAGGTATCACCTTGGAAAGGGGTGATTCGCTTTGGAAAGAAAGGGAAGCTAGCACCTCGTTACGTGGGTCCATTCAAAGTACTTGTGCGAATTGGGGAAAGTGGCCTACAAGCTTGAACTACCTCAAGAGCACAGCAATATACATCCGACGTTTCATGTTTCAAACCTCAAGAAATGCCTCGCCGATAAAAATCTCCACATTCCACTCGACGAAGTCCAGATTGATGAATCTATGCACCTTATTGAGAAACCTGTGGAAATTATGGATCGGGAAGTCAAACAACTCAAACGTAGCCGGATACCTATTGTCAAAGTCCGCTGGAAATCTAAACGTGGCCCAGAGTTCACCTGGGAGCGTGAGGACCAAATGAAATCCCAGTATCCTCATCTTTTCGTTTCAGGCTCCTCGTGATTAAAATTTCGGGACGAAATTTCTTAAAGCATGGGAGACTGTAACATCGCGTATTTTCGTTAATAAAAGTTAATTTGTTTAGAACGTCGATGTTGATGCCAATGATTACAATAATAATAATAATAATAGTAATAATAATAATAATATAATAATAATATAATAATAATAATAATAATAATGTTAATGGTAATGATGTTAATGATCATAATATTAATAATATGATAATTTAAGTTTTTTTAAAAACTTTAAATTTGTAATTGATAAGTATTTTACATAAAATAATAACTTTTTAAACTTCAGAGACCAATCTGTAATTTAACTTAAGTTTAAATCTAAGTTTTGGGAAAGAAATAATAACCATTCAATACCTCAGGGGCCATTTGTGTAATTTACTTAAAAACAACCCAAACCACCCCCTCACCCCGTCGGCCTCTCCACCGCCGGCCAAACACCTCCGGCGAGACCCACAAACACCCAATTAACTTGATTTTTAACTCAATTAAACACCCGACACCTTCACGTGAAAGATTCGTACTAAAGACCCACGTGAATTCGAATCAATTGAGTGCGATTTAGACCAGATCCAATCACCCACTTTCGACCGGCTTTCCAGCCTTGCATCGCACTAACAATCAATGATAATTCAATTAATCAACTTGAACGATTCTATATATGTTACTAATCGATCCTCAGTTTCAATTACACCTGAAACACACAAAAACCTCACCATCAACCATCACCACTGTCGCGACCTGCAACTCAAAGTAAACCCAATCTCCGTTAATATTAGCAAGATTTGATAAGGGGCTTTTGTTTTTAATCATCATCAAAGCTTCCCTCGAGTTAATTTGAATATTATCATTGTTTGAGCATCATTCGATCACCTCCATTGCCGCGGCTTGTTTCTAAGTTGAAACCATCGATCTAAGTTTCAATTCAGGTAATTCGACACACACACATAATCGATTTCTCATGGGGAATAAAAGCCCCATGATCTTCGGGGTTAACAACAACGATTCGACTGTCAATTGGATTGAAATCGATCTAGGGTTCATAGTGGAATTGGGGTTGGATTGAAGCTATGTTTAAAAGAATTTGGAACCGGATCTAAACGCGGCCTCGGCCCTTTGGTTCACTGGTTCCTGCGTTCCATGTATTCCAACAGGTCCCGGGTTCGACCCCGGCACCTACACATTTTTTTTAAACCTCTTTTTAAGCCTTTAAAAATTCCGAAAAAAATTCTAGAAATTATAAAATGTTTTTACACAACATAATAATTTTTAAAATCACATAATTATTTTCTGAAATTTATTTTGATATTTTATTTATTTATTTTATAAATTGTTTTAAATAAATAACAAATCTAGTTTAATTTTATAAAATTAGACTGTAAATAACGGTTAAAAATCACTAAATAATTATTGGATTAAATAATATTTATGTAATATTAATTAAATCATGATTATCTCAATCAAACATAAAAGTTTTATATATAAATCTTTCTAAAATCATTTTATTTCTTTTAATCATTTAAATAATTAAATATTTTAATTAATTATCAAATAATTATTTAATAAAATTAATTTTTGTTTTTCACACTAAATCAAACGATTACGCGTATTAACACATTTATTCCTATTAAATTCTAAACGTATTGTTATATGCTTTGTATATGCGTTGTATTATGATTGTTATTGTTATTGCCTGTGTTAACGAGTCGGGGGTCTCTTCGGAAGCGGTCTCTCTATCTTTCTAGATAGAGGATGACTTGCCACCACATACCCCTCCCAGACCCTGCTCCTTAGCGGGAGACACTGGGTATGTTTGTTTGTTTGTTTTGTTTAAATTCTAAACGTAATCACATTCAATAAATTTATTTTATTTAGTTATGGACATTCAAACTAAATAAAATTAGTTTATTTAAACTACCATTCCAGACCCAATGGAAATCCTAATACATTCCTAAATTCCCAAATCATTATTATTCTAATTCGAGACACCGTTCCTTAGGTTAATCGTAAGAAAATCGTTGGTGTTAATCTATCACATTCAGATTATAATCTCATCAATCAAGTGAGTATTCATATCCCCTTTTTATATCATTTCCTATTTGGGGGAAATCATGTGAGACAATATATTCAATCATGATATTCTATTGTTATTTCATTCTAAATTCAATTCAAGACAGGTTATGTTATTACTTGCAATTATGTGAACATACTATGATAAACTGGACGACAGTAAAACCCTAATTCAATTAATCAATCCTGGTAATAATGGTAGATCTACTGGTTTGGATAACCCACCCCATATGAATAGTCGAGTGGTGATTGTGCCAGAGGCAGGAGTCAATCTATGGTGTATGTGTGGAGTCTATTATATGCAAGTGTCAAGTCAAAGGGTTGTTATTGTGTCGGTTTATCTATATGCTTTACTATTGTAATATAAGTCTTAACGTTACCTTGTGAATTGGATTATTCTCAATCAATCAATCAATCAATATGTATACTCAAAACTGTGATTACTCACCAGCTAATTCGTTAGCTGACTTTATTTTCTCACATGATTTCAGGTTAAGCAAGTTAGTGGACTTCTACATGCTCATATAAGACCCGGACTTAGTCAAAACAAAAGACAATTACTATTTGTGACTTTAACTGTTGGATTTGTATCTGTTAAATTCATGTTATCCTGTAATCTGATTTTAATATTATTTCACTATTAGACAATCATGAGTTATGAACAATCAATCATTCCCTCGTCCGCTCCGATGATTCCGCCGTCGGTCGGGTGTGACAACCGGTCGAACCGGCCGGTCCGATCCGGTCGTGAAAACCTTGATACCACTGGTCTACACGATCAACTCCATTACTCGATTATGTAACCTGAGACCACTAACAGATGAGAGAAAACCCTTTTTCCCAACTTGAAACCCCTAATTTTTTACATGTGGAACTTGAACTCAAGATTTACCCCTATTTTTATAAGATTTTAGATATTTCACGTCAACCACTTAAAGCTAAAAAAATATGATTTGGTATGGATATACGATAATCAAAATCTGCTCTATCACTCATGGTATAATCTTCTATATTCTCCTACCATCATTTAGCTTAGCTATTTAATGTAGCATCCAAATTGTATGTCTCCATGAAATTACATTAATATTTCATATATTATGGGTTACATAGAAGACATTTCTATTTTCCTCATTTGAATCTTTAAAATTATTAATACTTAAATTTCAATTCGCCTCTAACCGTCAAGTGAAACGTGAATAATATGTTCTCTTCTTTATGAAAGGAGGGTCTCTTCTGGTTATATCAATGCTTTTTGTCTTGTCCATGTTACTATGGGGCTGTTTGTTTTTCTACAGGAAAACGTCTGCAGTCTGCGAACCACATCTGCAGCAGAAGAGGTGGATCAAACGTCTGTAGTCTGCAAGAAAAAAACTGTTTGTTTTTTTAACATCTGCAGACTGCTAACCAAATCACAAATCATTCATATAAACCACAAATCAAAAATACACATGTTTATAAACGTCTGCAGTTCAAATTTTAATATCCTAATTTCAACTAACCTTATGTTTCCATATAAATATTTACAAGTGGAAAATTTTTATAAATATTATCGAACACTATATACCATATTTTCGTTTTATCGATGGTAAATATCTTCATCTTCATCTCTCTCCAACATCATCAAATTCAAATGAAAGCTTTTTCCCCACCATGTCCATCACCATCTTCATGTTATACATTCTTACTATCCCCTTCTCAAATGAAAGCTACAAACTTTTTTATCAAACAATATTCAAAAAAATAATATTCAATTCAATGAATTTGGATAACACAGAAAGTTGGGGATGAATGGTAAAGAAGATGCAGCTGTAGACGCTGCCTTAAGAAATCAAGACGCCCCTGTTACTGAACGATTTATCAACAATCATCAAACATAGATCAAACGATTGATTTCCCATGAGTATATCGACCAAATCAACGAAACCTTCAACAAATTAGGCCCAAATTCCACATTCAATTTCGAATCACAATCGATTAGCGAAACAGGGCTGCGACGGGAGGGCTGCGACTGGAGGGTTGCGATGGTGGTCGACGGTGGCTGCGGGGGTGACGGTGGGCGGCGGTGACTGCGGGGCCGACGGTGGCGGGTGGGCCGGCGGTGGCTGCTGGAATATGGTGAGGGGGATGGGAAGAAGGAGGAAGGTAGAAGAGGTTAGATTAAATGTCTTCCCGCCTGAAGACACTAGTCCATGTCTGCACCAAGAAGACCTCACGCAGACGTTTTTTAATGAAACGTCTTCCAAAAAACAAACAGTCTGCGCACTCAAAACCTCTTCCCGCGTCTGCATGCGCGCAGATGAAGAGGTGGGGAAGAGATTTTCTTAAAAAACAAACACCACCTATATCTCTAGGGTTAATAATGTTAGGGTCAACCAATGATGCTCACAATCACTCTAACACTCATGGTAGCAAACACAAAAGAAATAATCAAAGAAAAGTATGAACATGAAGATTTATAGTGGTCGGATTTGTGTAATCTTGTCCATTCTCTACAACTAGTGCTTTTTATATTTAGGAGCTCAAGGAGATTACAATGACATATGACCTTGATTACAATGACATATGACGTTTATATATAAGAAAAAAAAACTAGAGATTCTATCAACAAGTTAGTCCAAGGCTTTTTCAAGAAGCTACTAGTTCAAAACTTCTCCAAGTAGCTACTAGTTTAAATTTCAATGCTTACTCAAAAACCATTACCCAAATTGACTTGGACCCATATTTGACAAACGTCTTCACAACCCAACACGTATTTTTATATGAGTAACTATTGAACTTAATAATTGTTGTTGTTACTCTTAGTTTTCTATTGAGGTCTATGTTGTAAAGTTACTCAAATTGGATCAGTGTTTGAATTCTAGGTATCTTCATAAACTTAATTGTTTACTTTTAGTTACGTAAATCAATAATTAAAACCACGAGGCATTCTCATTTATAGGAACTTTTATAACAGAGACAATGGTATCTCCGATTATAGCCCTAATGAAATGTAAAATATCCCTTCTCACTATCTATATATTAAGGGTGTTCATCGCTACAGATAAAGAATTATTCGGATTTGAAAATTTCATGTTCCTTTAGAAAATCCGATCCGATCCAAATAGAGGATATCTCTATCCGATCCGAATCTATCCGAATTCAATTTGGTTCGGATTCGGATAAATCCGAATTCATCCGAATAATAATTTTCCTTATGTTTTTGTTAATATTTTTTGCTAATTTTTTAATCATAATAAAACATAAACAAACAAACAAACAAACAAACCCAGTATATCCCACTCAATGAGCAGGGTCTGGGGAGGGTAGGTGTAGGCGAGTCTTTCCTCTATCTTGTTAGGTAGAGAGACCGCTTCCAAAGAGACCCCCGACTCGAAAGCAAAAGCAATAATGCTAGGCAGACACCGTAGAATAAATCATACAACACATAGCATACAGTATACAAAATAAACAGCTAAAGAATTAGGGCAAGCAAAAGCATACATCAGAGGGGCAGCTAGCATCACCGCTACAAAGCAGATGTGGACTACGTACCCATCAGGCCCCGCAACAATTCTACATAATGATAGGAAGACATCGTAACATAAATCATACAACATATAGCATACAGTATACAAAAAAATAAAACAGCTAAAGAATTAGAGAAAGAAAGATTGGTCAAATAAAGTTAATCATAATAAAACATAGAAAACCATAAATACAAATATGTCTTAAACACGCATTTCAAATTCAAACATTAGGCTTAATAGTATAGGAACGTAAGATTATAATATATAATTTAGAACACGGTAATGAGTATTGGATTATAATGTGTTAAAACTCATGAGTATTAGGCTAAAAATATAATAGGTAGTTGAGTAATGTGTATTGGATTAGAAACATAATAGATTCTTATTCGGTTTAATCAGATATCCGAATAATCCAAATAAAAAATTATGATATCCAAAATTCGAATAAGAAATTTTGGATTCGAATGAGATCTGATCCGAATATCCGAATACGAATTTGGATTAGATTATTCGATTTCGGATATAGATTGGATTACGGTTGTTGTTGTTTTTGGATTTCGGTTCTTTTCAACACCGCTAATTTATACAGTGTGTGTGAAAAATTTATGCATTTTCAATTCAGGTCGTATTCTGTAGTCATGATTCTATCATATATGTCGTTTTCATTCCGTCAAAAGTTTATTTAACAATATAAATGCTTATGGCCTAAAAACTAGATGATTCAACGAGTACCGATGCCTCTATGTCATGTGGTAATGATTCATTTGGCATTGCAACCTTTTACCACAATCATAGATCAAATTATTTTGTGGATTAAACTTCATTTGACTGTGTGTGTGCTAGGAGTAGAAGTTTTATAGTAATGTATCATCATGCTATTAATAATTTATATTTTTGTTCTTTTCTTTGTAAAAGGTGAGATAGAATAACCTGGTTGACACGTATTAATCACATGTTTGTAATGAATCTTGTTCGTCAAGCATTTCCCGAAGCCGCTGACTATTCTTCGTGACTACCTTGATACCAAAGAAGGGTTCAACTCATTGCTTATTTTTTGTTCTAGTTGATCCTATTCGAACTTAATGTTCGTATATTCAATTTTTATTGCTGATATAACTTTAGAAAAAAATGGCTATTAATGGCAAATAGATGCCAAAGGCATTATAGCCCAACGGCATCTTGGTGGTGTGATAAGATTTAGGGTCTATTAGGTCATGGGTTCGAATCTCACAAAGTGGGGGTTTTCTCATAATTATGAGTTTCCTCCTGAATTGGTGACTTGGTGGTGGAATATGATCGCGTGGTAACACTGGTGGCACGATTATACTCCAGTGATCCGTGAGTGATTCCAATTTAGCCGTTCAAAAAAAAATGGCAAATAGATAGTGGTGTGATTTAACTTGTAGGGCAGATACAGGAATTAATGGCATGATGTAGACACTATAGTATTAGTGACAAGAATCCATCCCCACATGTTTTCCTATTTTCTTTTATATATACAATAATATAATAATAATAATAATTGCATTTTGTTTTGTCACCATATTTCTTAAATACTATTTATACAATAAATTACATATTTTAATAATCTTGAACAGTCCATGGTCCATGGTCATAACACGTGGTTATACTATCGCTTCCATCACCACACATGCTTCTTTCTTCAATACTTTTGTCATATTTTTCTTTTCTTTTTCAAGACAAGTTATATATATTATTAAATCCTTACGAGTTTATGTTAGTATGTACGGATCAATTTAAGAAATATCAGAATAAATCATAAAACTATCTTTAATTGTGAATAGGCCCTGTCTATTTGTGCTATGAAGTCGAAGATGCTTCAGCAAATTAAGGGCGAGTATTTACGTCTCTGGCGACTCCATCACTCCAAGGCGGCAACACCACCCACAACGTTCTTTAATTCAATTTTTTATTTTTATGTACGTTTTAAGTTATCTATGTTTCGCTGTAAATTTTGTTGATAGTTAGGTCAAATATAATACATTTTCATTCGACGGTGTGAATTCAAATTACTCGTTTCAACGTAAATTTCTGAACTAAATTTACTTTGTCACTCTACATACGCTGCCGTCGCAACAAGTGCCAGGAAAAATTACTAGTTAAGTATTTAGTTAAGTCATAATGTTTTTATTTTTCTGAAGAACTTAATTATATACCTAAGTTTGTTCAATTGATTTTTTCTATATATATTCTTTTTATGTCCCATGGTCATAACATGTGGTTTGACAATTCCCTGTGATTGATTTTGATTCGTGTGAAAGGTATATATATTTTGATAAAAAATTTCGCACAAATTCAGTTTTAATTGGTTATTACTAATACTAAACCACACACACAAAAGGCAAGGTACATGTCGTGTGGTAATATAGTGATGGTAAGAATCGAGTATCAATTCCTGGACACACCGAGCATACTCAACAACCTTAATAATTGACTACCAGATTGAATTTTTGTTTGAGAAAATGATAAGTTGCAATAATGTAATTAAGATTTTTAGGGTTTAAAAATAATAATTTAAAATAAAGTAAAAGTATGATTGAAACTTTTAGATTTAAAACCAGGGAATAAAGGCTATCATCCTAATTAGATTACACTTATGTAACCGTGATGAATTGGTGGTGTGATTAAAGATATGATTAAAGTAATTATGTTAATGTTTATAAATGTGAGTTAGCGCGATTTCTCATCTATCCTCTTCATAGTGACTAGTACCTCATCGGGATGAGACTTACTGAATAAATCAAAGCCACTAGTAATATATGTAAATCTCTTGTAACCTTTTGACATACGATTTCTGAAAACATAACTTAATGTTAAAAAAGGAGTTGATCATGTTCCTTTTTAACATACCATTAATTTTAGAAAATCATAACAATTACTGTAGATTTCTCAGACTAATAAAAGAGAACCTATAAATGATCAGAAAGTTAAGGTGGTATGATTTCTAATAACAATTTCTAGTTCACTAGCCATAGATTTGTTATGAAGATCGGTTTCGTGAATAAAAGTTAGTCATACGTTTTTCAACCTTGTATGACATTCACAATTACAAATCATAAGATTATAACTTTCCGTTCAAATTTAGATGCTACCCATCAAAAGTCTTCCCAAAATTATCATAACGTTAATATAATATAAATCACACCATTAGTTCATTACAAATTATATAAGTTTCATTCAATTAGGATGATAATGAGAGTTTAGCTCATAATAAGCTTGAACATAACAACAAGTAACATAGAAGATAAATATGAAATCATTGGTTTAATGGAACAATTAAATCGGTGATCCATAATGGATGATGTTTAAATAATCCTGAGCTTCTTCCAAGTGTTGTATGCACCTCCCTAGCCTCCAAATGATCTTTAAGTCTTGATTCCCGAGAGAATTCAGTAGAGTAACTCTCCCACCAAAAGCTTGCTCAAATGGTGAACTTAAGCCTCTATTTATATGCTTTCTGGAGTGTTTAATCATGCCCCTTGCTAGTACAATACTTACGAAAGTTGTTCGGCTCGTACGTGCAGAGAGTGTCGGGCACGGGCCCGTGTTAAATGGGGCACAGCCCGTGACAAATTTTGGGGGACAATACTTTTTTTCCGATCAGATGTCCAAACACGGGGGGTGTTTCAAATTTAAGCGCTTGGGTGTGTTTCAGGTAAGTAATGGGGGCGTGCTTAATGAGGCACGGCCCCATTCTTGGACTCCAAAACTCGGATTTCTTCACTTTCTTGTCAAATATGTTTCTTTTGTCCATCTTGCCCTTCTGAAAACACAATTTAATAATTTTAAATACATAATCATCATTTTAAGGGAGATATTAAGAAATAATTGATGTGTTTTTATAGGAATTTTATGTATAATTTAAAGCACATCAATTTCGTATATAAATTTGGTATTTCGAATTATAATATTATAAGTTTGAATATTTATATATTATTTTTGTCTACGTTGCCATTGCTAAAACTACCCAACGTAAAGATATAAAATACATCTTTTAATAATAAAAAAACATATGTTTATCGTGTTAAGAGATCTAGAAACAACTTTTAAGTGTCTTGATACGATAAAACAAACAAACAAACAAACAAACAAACCCAGTATATCCCGCTCAAGAGCAGGGTCTAGGAGGGGTAGGTGTAGGCAAGTCTTTCCTCTACCCAGATAGGTAGAGAGACCGCTTTCAAAGAGACCCTTGACTCAATAGCAAAAGCCATAACGCTAGCAAATCAACATATAAACAAAGATACGATAAATGATACAGCACACAGCATACAACATACAGTAAAATATCACCAAAAGAAAATAAAAGTGAACAAGCATACATCATAGAAGCAGCAAGATTCCCCTAAAAAGGACAGAAGCGTACTACATACACATCAGGCCCACAACACGCAATCAAAAGTCCCTTCCTAGTTACAGAACCCATTAAAAGTTCTTAATTTTAATTCTACGCCTCCACTCACTCCTATCCTCGATCATGTGCTCAGAGAGGTGCAAGTGTACCATATCTCTCCTAATTATCTCTTCTCAAGTCAACTTAGGTCTTCCTCTACTCTTCCTACCTCTAGGATGATGTTCTCGGCTGCTCTAACTGTAAGGCCCTCCTTTCCCAGGGGGACCTCACAGTTGGTCATTCACAGCAAAACATAGATTTAAAGCAATCATTTACTCATATATGTATAAATAACTACCTCAGCGGAAAACACGGTAATTTCAATTCATTACAATGTAGATAAGTTAAAATATAAATATTGTCTTTAAACATCAAAACTATTCAAAAGTCCTCTTAAGTTCTTCTTTATCAGGGATGCCAGTCTTTAGGTGCCAAGAAGCCTCAATTTCCATGCCCCTATCCCGTAGGCTCTAACTTTCACCTGTCAACTGATATGCATACAAAAGTCAGCTTCGCTGAGTGAATTCTAGGTTTACTTTGTTAAATAACTTTCTTAAAAAGTAATAGCTTTAGCGGTTAAAAATAATCATCATCTATCAACATCTATACACCAGGGCTATTTCTTTATCGATACTTTATCATTACTTGTTATTCATTACTCTTCTTTATCCGTCAATTCTCTGTCACAATCGGTGCCTAGGCTCGCCTAGGACTTTACCGACACGCCAATTAAGGACTTACTGTCATACCCGATCAGGCCATTATTGTCATGCCAATTCAGGACTTACTGACCTGCCTATTCGAGCATACTTTATCACTTTATCACTGGTGAGGGCACAACGAATGCAACCCTCCTTTATCAATTGCTTGCAAGGCTTTACTTTATCACTTTATCAAGGTACATGTTATGGGCCTCATAACCTTTATTTGCGTTACACTTTCTTGATTAAGTTATACATAATATAACACCACACGTTACAAGGCAATTCATCACTACAAGATTCTATCCCAGTACAGAAAACACGTCATCAATTCCTTAGAAAGACCCTATTCCTTATAAGACAGAGTATAAAACTGTACTTTAAAAGAACTGTTAATAAAGGTATATATTTAGTATGCACACCACCCCAAAACATTTAAAACATGTATAAAATAGGGGATCTAGAACTCACCTGAACTTCTCCAATAGCTTAAATTCTAAGCCACTTAAGCTATAGCCTGAATGCTCTAGCTGCACGAGAGTTAGTATGCAAAAACGTCATTTTCTTCATAGTTTCGCCTACAGTTTCGCTGGTAGTTTTGCTGCCAGTTTCGCTGGCAGTTTCGCTACTAGTTTCGCTGGGCAGCACTTCTGCTAGTTTCACTAGACAGATCCGCTGCCTTGAGCGCCCAACTTTCGTTGGAATTTCCTAGTTTCGCAATGTCTATAGGTCAGCCTAGTACTTAGCGAACTTATCAGCGAAACTGTAGTTTCGCTGTAGCGAAACTGTAGTTTCGCTGGAATCCCTTTAGCTTAGTTGAATGAATTTGACAGTTTCACTGGATAAAGGCTTAGTTTCGCTGGATCGAGGCCTAGTTTCGCTGGATGAACAGAAATTAAGAACCAGCCCGTTTTTAACCCAAAATCTTAACTTTTTACGTCCAAATACTTGGTTTACCTTCCATGAAACCAAATCTAAGCTTTTTACACGTTTTCATACGTAAAAATTTGACCTTATGTGTTTCTTTGAACTTTTCAAAACCCCAAAACCCTAGAATCCGGGTTTGATCTACAGAAGGTCTTAGAGGTCGATTCTTACCTTGTTTTGTTGCTATTTCCTTAGTTTTTGATGCTCCAAACACCCAGCTCTTCAATCCTTCAATCTTCCAAGCTCAAATCTTGAGTTCTTCCCATTTTCTCTCTCTACTTTCTCTCTCTACGAAATTGGTGGCTAGGGTTTGAAATGGTGGAATGGATCTGATCACGCATGGTTTAAGGGCTGATTAAGGGCCCTTAAACCCATCAAACCTAGCCCATTAAGGCTAATTTGGTCCATAGCCCACTAATTTACCCCTTTATTTCTTAAATTAACCCTTAAAAGCCCATTATTATTAAATGGCTTGTTTCGGGAAATTTCGGGGCGTTACAAGTCTCCCCCCCCTTATTCAGGTTTCGTCCTCGAAACCTGCCTCTTCGTTAAATAGATCGGGGTATTGTCGTCTCATTTCCTCCTCGAATTCCCAGGTGGCATCCAACCCCTTTCGATGTTTCCATTGCACCCTGAATTGCTTGACTAGTTTATTTCTCAATTGTTTCTCCTTCCGGTCCAGTATAGCCACTGGTTGCTCTACATAGTTCAGCTTCTCGTCCACTTCGATGTCATCTAAAGGCACGACTGCCTCATCCGGTGCTAAACATTTCCTTAGGTGTGACACATGAAAGGTTGGGTGAATCCCGCTTAGTCCTTCTGGGAGGTCTAGCCTGTAAGCGACATCCCCAACCCGTGCTAGCACCTTAAATGGTCCGATAAACCTGGGACTCAGTTTCCCCCTCTTCTTAAATCGGATAATCCCCTTCCATGGCGACACTTTTAACATTACCCTGTCACCCACACTAAATTCGATAGGTCTCCTTCTTCTGTCGGCGTATGACTTTTGTCTATCCTTTGCAGCCTTCATATATGTCTTGATTTTCTCTAATTTTTCCGTTGTGGCTTCCACGACTTCTAAGCTTTCTAGCTCCTTCTGTCCGACATCACCCCAACAAATAGGAGTTCTGCACCGTCGACCATACAATAACTCATATGGGGCATCTTAATACTGGCGTGGTAGCTGTTGTTATAGGAGAACTCTGCTAGTGGCAAATGATCATCCCATTTACCGCCGAATTCGATAACGCATGCCTGAAGCATATTCTCCAGCGTCTGGATCGTTCTTTCCAATTGCCCATCGGTCTGCGGGTGGTATGCGGTACTCACATGCAACCTCGCGCCCATTTCTTCATTGAACTTTCTCCAAAACTTTGAGGTGAACCGCGTATCTCTATCCGAAACAATCGATACGGGCATACCATGCCGCGCCACAATCTCTCGGATAAATAGTTCAGCAAGCTTTTCTGAACTAATTGCTTCCTTGATTGGAAGGAAATGCACACTCTTGGTCAGTCTATCAACTATCACCCATATCGCGTCGTGGCCTTTTGTCGTGCGTGGCAATTTGGTGATGAAGTCCATGGTAACATGTTCCCACTTCCATTCTGGTACTTCTAATGGCTGAACATAACCATAAGGTATTTGGTGCTCAGTCTTCACTTGTAGGCATGTTAGACATTTGTTTACATATGCAACCACATCTCTCTTCATCCCAGGCCACCAATAGTCTTTCTTCAAGTCGTGGTACATCTTATTTGCTCCTGGGTGTATTGAGTAGCGGGTTTTGTGCGCTTCATCCATAATCCTTTCTCGTAAGTCGCCATGCCTCGGAACCCATATCCTGTCGTGAAAGGCCTTAACACCCAAGGTGTTCTCTACCAGTTCATCCACCTTTCCCACCATCCTTTCCTTCTTTATTTGTTGCTCTTTTAAAGCGTCCATTTGAGCTTTGCTTATCATCCTCATAACATCTGGGGTCACTACTAGTTGGCACGCCTTCACCCGGATTGGTTCATATCCCTCCTTCCGGCTCAGGGCATCGGCTACCACATTTGCCTTACCCGGGTGATAATGGATTTCACAGTCGTAATCCTTTATTAGTTCCAACCACCTCCTCTGTCTCATATTTAGGTCCTTCTGCTCAAAGAAATATTTCAGACTTTTGTGGTCGGTAAATATGGCGCACTTAGTTCCACACAAATAGTGTCTCCATATCTTTAATGCGAACACTACTGCGGCAAGTTCCAAATCGTGAACCGGGTAATTAACCTCCGCGTCCTTTAGCTGTCTGGATGCGTAAGCTATAACCTTTCCTCTTTGCATCAACACACAGCCTAACCCGCAGTAAGAAGCATCGGAGTATACCGTTAGGTCTTCATCTCCTTCCGGTAGGGTTAGTATAGGAGCTTTGGTTAGTTTATCCTTCAACTCCTAAAACGCATCTTCTTGTTCCTTTCCCTAATCGAACACCACATTCTTCCTCGTTAACCTTGTTAACGGGGAAGCTATCTTTGAGAACTCTTTGATGAACCTCCTATAGTAGCCAGCCAGTCCTAAGAAACTACAAATTTCGGATGACGTCCTCGGAGAATTCCATTGCGTAACTGCCTCGACTTTTGCTGGATCAACCATAACTCCATCGGAATTTATAATGTGCCCTAAAAACTGCACCTCCCACAGCCAGAAGGCACATTTAGAGAACTTCGCATATAGTTTCTCTCTTCGTAAAGTTTCTAACACCTCCTTGATATGACAAGCGTGGTTTCCCTCATTCTTTAAGTATATCAAAATGTCGTCAATAAAGACTATCACTGATCTGTCCAACATCGGGCGACACACGCGATTCATCAAGTCCATGTATGCCGCAGGAGCATTGGCTAGCCCGAAAGACATAACCAGAAACTCATAGTGGCCATAGCGCGTTCGGAAAGCCGTCTTTAGGATATCTTGCTCCCTTACCTTCAGTTGGTGATACCCGGATCGGAGATCTATTCGGGAGAACCAGCTTGCCCCTTGTAATTGATCAAACAGATCATCTATCCGGGGTAGAGGGTATTGATTCTTTACGGTCAGCTTTTCAACTCCCTATAATCTATACACATCCTCATGCTGCCATCCTTCTTCTTTACAAACAACACAGGAGCACCCCAGGGAGAAATGCTGGGCCTAATGAATCCTTTGTCAAGTAGTTCTTGCAGTTGTGACATGAGCTCCTTCATCTCGGACGGGGCTAGGCGGTAGGGTGCTTTGGCAATGGGTTGGGCTCCTGACAGTAAGTCAATCTGAAACTCTATCTCTCTATCTGGTGGTACTCCAGGCAGATCCTCCGGGAATACGTTAGGAAAGTCCCGTACCACTGGTACATTGGACAACTCCTTCGCTTTATCTTTGACATCCTTGACGTGCACTAGATAGGCTCCGCACCCTCGCCTCATACATTTCTCCGCCTTGATCATGGAAATGATCCTTGGAACCTTGCAATCGTTATCACCGTAGATCGTAACCGGACTACCATCTGGAGCCGTTAATCGGATCATCTTTTATTGACATACTATGTTAGCATCGTGGGCAGCTAACCAATCCATCCCTAGTACGACATCAAAACCTCCTAAGGGCATGGCAAACAATTGTGCGGAAAAGTAATGACCTCCTAGTTTAATGTGGCAATCCTCTATCACTCCAACTATTCTAATGGACTTACCATCGACTGTTTCTACTTCGAAGGCATCATCTATTTCCTTAGTTTGGGCATCTAGTGTAGCACAGAAGGATACAGATATAAAACTCTTACTGGCACCACTATCAAATAATATGGAGGCACAAACATCATTGACAAGGAACGTACTTGACACTACGTCCGGGTCTTTCCTTGCTTCCTTCTTGTTCATGGTGAAAGCCCTTGCCCTGACCTTGGACTTTCCATCATCCCCCTTGTCACTATCCCCGCTTGTTCCCGAGCCTCCCGGCTTAGTTTTCTTGCAATCACTGCTGCGGTTTCCCGACTCGTGGCAGTTGAAGCACTTGTCCACTTTCGGGCACTCTCTTGCCAGGTGACCAGTTTTCCCACACCGGTAGCACCCAGGGCTGCCCATTCGGCATTCTCCGGGATGCCTCCTCCCGCACTTCCCACATTCCTTGACTTCTTCGACCCCCTTCACAATCGCTTGTTTTGCATCCACTCTTGCTTTCTTGTTTCCCGGTTGGTAGTTACCGCTTCCATACCTCTTCCCATTATTATTCCACACTTCCCTCGTCTCACCCACTGTCACAGGCCTACGGTGATCGTACAACCTTCCACTGAGGTCCACTGCCGATCTGAGGGTACCAGGTCGGGCAGTGACCATGTCCCTACGAATGTCCAGAGGCAACCCTTGTATGTACCTCTTGATCCTCTTGGATTCAGGAGTCACCAAGTCAGGCACCAGACGTGCCATTTCATTAAATTTCGTGGTGTATTCCTGATGCGTCATGTTTCCAGCCTCCAGACTCACAAACTCTTGTTCAATCTTGTCAAGCTCCCTTTCCGGGCAGTACTCTTCTATCACCAACCTCTTCATCTCCGGCCACTTCATCCTCTCAATAGCCTCCTCTCCGTAAGACTCAGCAATGTTATCCCACCAACACAGTGCTGGATCCAAAAGGGAATGGGAAGCAAACTTCACCTTTAGGTTTTCACGGCACTCAATGATCTTCAGTACGGCCTCCATTTCCCTGATCCAACACTGAGCAGTAGCAGCGTTACCAGTGCCATCAAACGTTGGGGGCTTACACCTCTGAAAATCCCCGTAGCTGCACCCCTTCGCCCTCTCTTCCATCTCGGAACCGTCATGGTTACCCAGACGATCTTCCTCATCGCTCAACTCCTCAGTCTTGACCGCTCTTTTCTTATCAACCTTTTCTGAAGCCGTACTCTTCTTACTGTCGCCCTTAACCTGCTCCACAAATTCCGCAAGCAGAGCGGGCATCACTCCAGATAGGACCTGGTGCACCTCTTGGGCAATAGCTTCCTTTACTGTTTCCTTCAGTTTTGCTTGGTCAGTGGTAGGCCCCTCGGCTCCCGTTTCTAACTCAACCTCCTCCTCCTTAACTGGTTCGTCAACGGGCTTTCTGGTTGACCCTTTTGTTGGCTTCACAGTTGCACTTGCAGTTTCTTTTGCCTTAGTCAGGGGCCTTCCCCTAATGCTTCTCCGGGTGACCATGGGTGGAACTGCTTTCTTTGGTGCCATTCTTTCTACTTCCTATAAGATTCAGAATGTTAATATGGTCCTTCAAGGCAAGTTCAGTTCACGACAAGTTTTGTAAATTTTTAATAACAATGGCCAGTTGTGATTAACTACTTACAGAACTCCTCGTGCCATAAACTTTCCTATCCTGAACCACACCAACACCAGAACCTACTATACCTAGTCTATGCACGTATAAGTCACATAAATTCAAATAGGCATCACAGATAACATTATCATACCCTACCTCGACTCTTAGCTTAAATAAGAGGGCATTACCCACTAGAATAAAACTCACAACATATTTGATACCTCTCGGCATGGAGCTTCTTGGACTGGCATCCTTGACACTTGGTCCCATTCTCTGTTTAAGTTTAGGTTTATAAAATAATTTTCCCAAATCTCTTAAACATTGGCTTTGATACCAACTTGTAAGGCCCTCCTTTCCCAGGGGGACCTCACAGTTGGTCATTCACAGCAAAACATAGATTTAAAGCAATCATTTACTCATATATGTATAAATAACTACCGCAGCGGAAAACACGGTAATTTCAATTCATTACAATGTACAAACAAACAAACAAACCCAGTGTATCCACTCAAGAGCAGGGTCTGGGGAGGGTAGGTGAAGGCGAGTCTTTCCTCTATCCTGTTTGGTAGAGAGACCGCTTCCAAAGAGACCCCCGACTCAATAGCAAAACCATACTGATCGAAAGACAACATACAATAAATCACATCACACATAGCATACAGTATACAAAAGGCCATCTCGATAACAAGCCATCATAAAAAATCATACAACACATGGGTACACAATAAATCATACAACATATAGCAAAACCATACTGATCGAAAGACAACATACAATAAATCACATCACACATAGCATACAGTATACAAAAGGCCATCTCGATAACAAGCCATCATAAAAAATCATACAACACATGAGTATGACATGAGTACACAACATATAGCATACATATATCCTAGGTGCATGTAGAATCACCGTTAAAGGGCAGATATGGGCTACTTATACATCAGGCCCCGCAACCAGACTTCAAATACCCTTCCTGCCTATAGGTCTACCTAGAAGTCCTTAATTTTAATTCTACGCCTCCACTCAGTCCTATCCTCGATCATGTACTCAGAGAGGTGCAAGTGTATCATATCTCGCCTAATTACCTCATCCCAAGTCAATCTAGGTCTTCCTCTACTCCTCCAACCCTCTAAGATGATGTTCTCTACTGCACTGACTGGTGCCGCCATTGGTCTCCTCTTGACATGCCCAAACCATCTTAGTCTTCCCTCTCGTATTTTATCTGCGATACAGGCCACTTGTAGCTTCTGTCGAAACACTTCGTTTCTTATCCGATCAAGTCTTGTGTGACCGCACATCCACCTCAGCATTCTCATTTCCGCTACCTCTAATTGTTTCTCGTGCGATTTCTTTATGGCCCAGCAGTCTGTTCCATATAACATAGCTGGACGTACTGCCACTCGATATAGCTTTCCCTTTAGTTTTGCTGGAAACCTCTTATCACATAGGATCCCTGATGCTGCTCTCCACTTGCACCATCCTACTTGTACCCGGTGCGCGACATCGCTGTGTATCTCTCCGTCGTCCTGCAAGTACGAGCCCAGGTATTTGAACCTAGACGTTTGTGGGACCGCCATACCCTGAATACTGATTTGGGTGTCCTCTTCCGCCTCGCCACTAAAGTTACAATGCATGTATTCTGTCTTTGAGCGACTTATCCTTAAACCTTTACGCTCTAGTGCTCCTCTCCACTGTTCTAGGTTGTCGTTAAGCACCCTTTTAGATTCCGATATTAAGACAATATCGTCCGTGAAGAGCATGCACCACGGGACTGGCTGCTGTATAGACTTGGTCATCTCATCCAACACTACTGTGAAGAGAAAAGGGCTCAGTGCCGATCCTTGGTGGAGTCCCACTTCCGCTGTGAATGAGTGTGTGTCTCCTATCGGGGCTCGCACAGACGTTTTTGCCCCATGATACATATCCTTGATTATTTTGATATACCTCTCTGGTACCCTTCTAATTCGTAGGCTTTCCCAAATTAGTTGACGCGGTATGCTGTCATAGGCCTTTTCTAGGTCGATGAATACCATATGGAGGTCCCTTTTCTTTTCTCTGTATTTCTCCATTATCCTCCTTATGTTGTGTATTGCTTCTGTCGTAGAGCGTCCTGGCATAAATCCAAATTGGTTTGACGCTATTTGAGTTTCTCGTCTAATTCTCGTGTCAATAACTCTTTCCCATAATTTCATCGTGTGACTCAATAGCTTTATTCCCCTGTAGTTTTCGCAACTTTGTACATCTCCTTTTTTCTTATATATGGGGACTATAACACTGGTTCTCCACTGGTCCGGCATCTTCCCTGTCGTAAAGATAGTGTTGAATAAATCTGTTAGCCATTTGAGCCCCTCATCTCCCAGGCATTTCCATACTTCAATCGGTATGTTGTCTGGCCCCACCGCTTTAGCCCTTCCCATTTTCTGCATAGCTCTAGTAACTTCGTCTACTGTGATGCTTCTACAATAGCAGTTGTTTTGTTGTGTTGTTTGGGTTGTATTATCTGTGTCGGCTTGTTGATTTGGATTCTTTATGTTGTAAAGGTTATCGAAGTAAGTTTTCCATCTCTCCTTGATGTCCTTGTCGTTCACCAAAACTTTTCCATCCGCAGCCTTTATAAACTTCACAATTCTCAGGTCTTGTCTTCTGCTGTCTCTTGCCTTGGCTAACTTAAACATGTCATGCTCTCCTTCTTTCGTCTCTAGTCGTTTATACATCCTCTCATACGCCGTGTTCTTTGCCTCTGACACCGATTTCTTCGCCTCTCTCTTAGCCACCTTGTATTTATCTTTTAGCTCTGGGCGTTCTTCCTCATTGTTACAGCGTAAAAGCTCTCTGAAACTTTGTTGTTTAATTCGTATCTTCTCCTGTACATTTTCGTTCCACCACCAAGATTCCTTATGGCCGCCTGTCCTCTTTGTTGTAACTCCAAGCGTTTCTTTAGCTGCTTGTATGAGCGTATTTGCCATGGCCTCCCACCTTTGGTTTGCGTCTTCCTGTGGTCCAGGATGGTTTATTGGTATGACCCTATCTCTAAAAATGGTAATGTTCTCGTCCTTGAGCTGGCTCCATTTGATCGTAGGTCTAATTCTCTTGTTTTGTTGGACAATTGGTCTCTTCACGCGTATATCCGCCACTAACATATGGTGTTGTGTCACCACTGTCTCTCCTGGGATTGTCTTACAGTCCTTCCACGAGCTACGATCTTCTCTCCTCGTCAACAGATAGTCTATCTGCGTGTGTCTCCCGCCGCTGCTAAACGTGATTAGATGCGATTCTCTTTTCTTAAAAAACGAATTTATGATTCCTAAGTCATGCGCTACCGCAAAGTCAAGAAGCTCCTTACCGCCTTCATTCCTAGTGCCATACCCGAAGCCTCCATGCACCAACTGGAAGTGGTCATTATCCTTACCGATATGCCCATTAAAATCTCCTCCTATGCATATTTTTTCGTCTCTAGGTATGTCACCCATAACGTGATCTAAACTCTCCCAGAACTTTTTTCTTTCTGTTTCTCCTAGTCCAACATGTGGAGCATACGCACTAAGTACTGCCACTACTTCATCCCCTATTACTATTCTTAACAGCATAATTCTATCATCGTATCTTCTTACCTCCACTACCTTATCTTGGAGTTCTTTAGCAACTAGAAACCCTACTCCATTCTTCGTTCCGTCAGACCCTGAATACCATAGTTTATAACTATTGCACTCTGTTGCTCTCTCACCCCGCCATCTAGTCTCCTGGAGACACGCTATCTGGACCCTACGTTTCCTTAGCACATCAATTAACTCCAGTAACTTACTAGTTAGGGTTCCTACATTCCACGATGCCACTCTTAATCTAAAATCCTTTTTCCTTGTATTCGCACCTCTCGTCACCGAACATGATCTCGGGGCAGCATAATGACACCTGCTCCCTATATTACCTGACAGAGTCCACTAGAACAACCCCTAAAAAAGGAATTATAGCAGAAGTAAAGCGCAATCAAAAGCAATCCGTCACGACCGATCAACAGTACACAATGGACCAGAACTTAATCAGGAAATAGCAACAATGATCACAACTTCACACAATGACACACTATCCTGAGTATAGATTCAAATAGGCCAATGAAACCTATGTAATGAACAGTTCTAAGATTGACCAGAAATGAAGACAACAACCAACAAATGCTCAACACACCAACTCAACCAACAATATACAACTTGCAATTAATATGAAAACACTAACAATTATACAACTAATCAGCAAGTTATAACCACTAATCAATTAGGCATAAACCACAGAACTACACGGTTAGCAGAAAATAGACAAGACTTATATCACACAAGTGATGCACCAGACACAGATCCCACAAGTGATGCACCAGTAGACCAGTAAACCTATAAAGAGCAACAGAAATCACACAAACCAGTGAAGAGCAACAGAAAACCGCTCACACAAACCAGTAAACCAGTAAACAAATAAAGAGCAACAGAAATCACACAAACCAGAAAACCTATCAAGAAGAGTCAAGGATTAAGATCACACAAACCAGTAAAGAGCCACAGAAAACAGATCACACAAGTGATGCACCAGTAAACCAGTGAACCAGTATAGAGCAACACAGATATCTCAACAGCTGCTGGTACTCCTAACCCAGCCAATATCAGCCTAGACTAGAAACTAAAAGAGAGAGAGAAGGAACAATCTCACCAGATGTGCGGTTCTTCAGATGTGCCCTAGATTTAGCAACCTTCACTTAGGGTTGCGAATCCAAGGCAGAAGAGACAACCGAAACTTCAGATGTGCGACCTTCACTTGGGGTTGCAACCTTCAGCTGTGCGGTTCTTCGCGAAGGGGATTCTCTCCCGAGAGTAGCCGGTGTCAGGTTAGGCCGGCGGGGAGATGCTCTCGAGGGGGAGGCAGCCGAGAGTAGCAGATTCGCGATTCGCAACGGGGACCGAGAGCCAGCCAAAGGTCGACCGAGAGACAGCCGAAAGTCAACCGACGGGGAGATGCTCTCGGGTGTGTGGCCGATTCGCGACGGGGAGATGCTCTCGGGTGTGTAGCTGAGAGACAGCCGAAAGTCTACCGAGAAACCGCCGGAAGTAGCGTAGAGTACCTCGAAGGAGATGCTTTCTGTCACAACTCTGTCAAACCATACATGTCTGACACGTTACAAACCACCAATCCTAATTAAATCTCATACATTTGACCACCTATAATTCTAATTTTCGGGACGAAAATTCCTTCAACAAGTGGATGATGTGACATCTCGTAAAGATTTCAGGTTAACATCATTCTGTAACTCAACCTCGTCTCACTAGAATATAATTAGTCAATTTATGGTTATTATATAAAAAGATATCATTACTACATTCATTACTATTAATCAAACTAGCAATCTAAATAATAACTAAGATGATAACCAAACTAATGATAAGTTAGTTAGTTAAATACAAAGAAATAAACTCCACTGCAAATTGAGGGAAATGGAGGGACCAAACTAAAAAAAAAAAAATTTATAATTCCACAAACAAATAACCGGCCCCCTCCCCACGTCGACCATTCTTCGAAACACAACCCTAAGTTCCCCGTGAGTTCTCTGTCGTCGCCCCCATTCAGAAACCGTCGCTACAGCCCTCGACGACCCCTTTTCACCACCGATTACATCCCTCTCGGCAGCACTACAACTGTCCACACCCGTGATCACTCGAAGAACCGATCGAACCGACGGTCGCGAATAGTGACCGGCGCAGCCTCGCGCGTACCTTGTTCGGTATGATTTCTCGATCTCCACTTGTATTCGTATCAGTACGGTTTCGGTGTTTATCTAGCTTGTTACGCGTGCGGGTTTAGATTGGGCTACGGTTTCATGCACGTTGCGTGTGCGGGTTATATGGGTGTGCGTACGGGGCTATATCGCATGTTATGTCGTGCGTTTTGAGAAGTAATTCTCATGGATATGGCTGTGTACATGGTGGTATATATATGGTTGCATATGTGGGTTCACAGAGTGTGTTTTCGTGGGTGTTTAATTGGGTGTTGATGCATGCATGTGTAATTGAGTTAGACGCATGGGGAGAACCGTTTTAGTTAAGGGTTGTTCTGCGATTTCGTGTGCGCGTATGCGTGCTTCATTGTATATAGATATATGTTTCTGTGATGCATGTATATATTACATATGTGTGTGTTTCTTTGTTCACATATATATAGACATGAACCTGCGGATACAGTGATGCGTATGAATAGATGTATATATTCTGCATGTATATGTAAACCTTGTGTGAATGAATGCATATATGCAATAATGTAGCAGTAGGCGCATGAAGTGCCTGCCCACTTGACTTAGGCGCATGAGACAAAGTGTATATATGTGTATGTTTGCGATTGTTTGTATGTAAGTAGTTAGGCGCATGAAGGGGGGGCAGAAGATGCATGATTATGTATGTATATGTGCACATGTAATTGGTGTGAGTGGGTATGTGTGAAGATGCCCTTGGGCGCATGAGGGGGGGTGTTAAGTGCATATGTGTGTTCTGCATTATTAAATATATATATGTAAATGTTATGTGCATGGTGAATTGTGAATATAATTGTATGTATATATTAGGTGTATGTGATATATGTGTGTATGCATGTTTGAAATCGGTAATGTACAGAATAATTAAATCGGTTATAGTGGATGTGTGTGCATGTGGGTTATGTATATGATTGTAGGTATGTATGTATGTTCTGCGATTTTATATATGTCCACGGGTGTACTTTGGTGTGAGTGCACTTAGGCACATGATTAACAATGTAGGCGCATGAGGATGCCTTAGGCGCATAAGGGTGGTATGTGTTATGTGTTTCTAAATATATATATATATATATTTCTGGAATGATAATATGTAAAGGATGGTTGCATGTATGTATGTGTGTTACAAGTGATGAGTGGGTCATTATGTATTTGAGACAAATTAGAACTCGTGCGTAGTTACATGTAAATAAGACCAACCGATAACCGACACAGTAACCGAGACGCGAACGCGAAACCGTACGAACCTTATATTTGTAATTAATAATTAATATTAATTATATATATATACTGAATGAAACACAGGTTAATTTGGAGACCCGATCTCTTGTGTTTACGTTTACTTGTTGCTCTACATTCAAGGTGAGTTTCACGGCCCCTATTTTTACCTTCTTTCCTTTTTGGGGGAGAAAACATGCAAACATATTTTATGAATGGTTTCCAGTATTATTGATATCGCTTGTTACGTTAGTGCAAACACAACATGTCCTGACACACTCGAACCGTTAGTAATGGGATTAGCGAGGTAATTTTGAGTAGTACTACTGGGTCTGACAAACCCCGCCCGGGCTAGTCGCGCTAGCTTGATTGGAGGTCAAACGGGTGCTTGATTGGCCTAACATTTGTCATTGTCTGTTGAGACGTGACGGGGATACAACAAACACATATAGGACGCAAACAGTCAGCTTCGGTTCGAAACGCTAAGTAACAAGAACATAGGCTAGCTACCTAATGATATGCTCTATATACTAAACCATTGAAACGCAAACTATGGAAACGCTTACAAACACATTTATTGTTGACTAAAACCTGTGAACTCACCAACTTTATGTTGACACATTTTAGCATGTTTTCTCAGGTAACAGGAACGCTTAAGCTCATGATGCACGATTAAGGAACGCACTCAGGACATGCATCATCAAACTCATTTTCTTGCATTGGACATTTTGTTTTGAATTAGCACTTTTAACTTTCAGTATTGTTTTACATTCCGTTTATTCGCTTCCGCACTGACGTTTATTTCATTTATGTTACTCTGATTTAAGTCAAACGTTTATTTTTAAACTCATATAGTGTCGTTTGATATAACCGTGTCTGAGATCCTGGTATGTCACACGCCTAACGGTAAAACCCCGTTGTGGAAACTGAGGGTGTGACACTTTCGGCTGAGTACCGGTTAGGTCGGCGGAGGTCGCCGGTGAGGATGGGTCGGCGGAGGTCGCGGTGGGTGGGGGGGGTGATGTGGTCGGAGATTTGAACGTTGGTAGAGAGAACGGAGAGAGAGAGAGAGAGGAGCGTTAATGCGAATTACAATGTAGATAAGTTAAAATATAAACATTGTCTTTAAACATCAAAACTATTCAAAAGTCCTCTAAAGTTCTTCTTTATCAGGGATGCCAGTCTTTAGGTGCCAAGAAGCTTCAATTTCCATGCCCCCATCCCGTAGGCTCTAACTTTCACCTGTCAACTGATATGCATACAAAAGTCAGCTTCGCTGAGTGAATTCTAGGTTTACTTTGTTAAATAACTTTCTTAAAAAGTAATAGCTTTAGCAGTTAAAAATAATCATCATCTATCAACATCTATACACCCGGGCTATTTCTTTATCGATACTTTATCATTACTTGTTATTCATTACTCTTCTTTATCCGTCAATTCTCTGTCACAATCGGTGCCTAGGCTCGCCTAGGACTTTACCGACACGCCAATTAAGGACTTACTGTCGTACCCGATCAGGCCATTATTGTCATGCCAATTCAGGACTTACTGACCCGCCTGTTCGAGCATACTTTATCACTTTATCACTGGTGAGGGCACAACGAATGCAACCCTCCTTTATCAATTGCTTGCAAGGCTTTACTTTATTACTTTATCAAGGTACATGTTATGGGTCTCATAACCTTTATTTGCGTCCCACTTTCTTGATTAAGTTATACATAATATAACACCACACGTTACAAGGCAATTCATCGCTACAAGATTCTATCCCAGTATAGAAAACACGTCATCAATTCCTTAGAAAGACCCTATTCCTTATAAGACAGAGTATAAAACTGTACTTTAAAAGAACTGTTAATAAAGGTATATATTTAGTATGCACACCGCCCCAAAACATTTAAAACATGTATAAAATAGGGATCTAGAACTCACCTGAACTTCTTCAATAGCTTAAATTCTAAGCCACTTAAGCTATAGCCTGAATACTCTAGCTGCACGAGAGTTAGTATGCAAAAACGTCATTTTCTTCATAGTCTCGCCTACAGTTTCTCTGGTAGTTTCGCTGCCAGTTTCGCTGGCAGTTTCGCTACCAGTTTCACTAGGCAGCACTTCTGCTAGTTTCGCTAGACAGATTCGCTGCCTTGAGCGCCCAACTTTCGTTGGAATTTCCTAGTTTCGCAATGTCTATAGGTCAGCCTAGTACTTAGCGAACTTATCAGCGAAACTGTAGTTTTGCTGTAGCGAAACTGTAGTTTCGCTGGAATCCTTTTAGCTTCGCTGAATGAATTTGACAGTTTCGCTGGATAAAGGCTTAGTTTCGCTGGATCGGGGCCTAATTCGCTGGATGAACAGAAATTAAGAACCAGCCCTTTTTTAACCCAAAATCTTAACTTTTTACGTCCAAATCCTTGGTTTACCTTCCATGAAACCAAATCTAAGCTTTTTACACGTTTTCATACGTAAAAATTTGACCTTTATGTGTTTCTTTGAACTTTTCAAAACCCCAAAACCCTAGAATCCGGGTTTGATCTATAGAAGGTCTTAAAGGTCGATTCTTACCTTGTTTTGTTGCTATTTCCTTAGTTTTTGATGCTCCAAACACCCAGCTCTTCAATCCTTCAATCTTTCAAGCTCAAATCTTGAGTTCTTCCCACTTTCTCTCTCTACTTTCTCTCTCTACAAAATTGGTGGCTAGGGTTTGAAATGGTGGAATGGATCTGATCATGCATGGTATAAGAGCTGATTAAGGGCCCTTAAACCCATCAAACCTAGCCCATTAAGGCTAATTTGGTCCATAGCCCACTAATTTACCCCTTTATTTCTTAAATTAACCCTTAAAAGCCCATTATTATTAAATGGCTTGTTTCGGGAAATTTCGGGGTGTTACACTAACCGGTCCTGCCATTGGTCTTCTCTTTACATGCCCAAACCATCTTAATCTTCTCTCTCGTATTTTATCTGCAATAGAAGCCATTTCTAACTTCTGTCGAAACACTTCGTTTCTTATCAGATCCATTTTTGTGTTTCCACACATCCACCTCAGCATTCGCATTTCTGCAACCTCTATTTGTTTTTCGTGCGATTTCTTTATGGCCCAGCAGTCTGTTCCATATAGCATAGCTGGGCGTACCGCCACTCTGTATAGTTTTCCCTTTAGTTTTGCTGGAAACCTCTTATCACATAGAATCCCTGATGTTGCTCTCCACTTGCACCATCCTGCTTGAACGCGGTGCGCTACATCACTGTGTATCTCTCAGTCCTCCTGCAGGTGCGAGCCCAGGTATTTGAACCTAGACGTTAGTGGGACCGGCATACCCTGGATACTGATTTGGGTGTCCTCTTCCGCCTCGCCACCAAAGTTGCAATGTATGTATTCCGTCTTAGAGCGACTTATCCTTAATCCTCTGCGCTCTAGTGCTGCTCTCCACTGCTCCAGCTTGTCGTTAAGCATCATTTTAGATTCTAATATTAAGACAATATCATCCGCAAAAAGCATGCACCACGGGGCTGACTGTTGTATAGATTTGGTCATCTCATCCAACACTAATGTGAAGAAAAATGGGCTCAATGTAGATCCTTGGTGGAGTCCCACTTCTACTGCGAAGGAGTCTGTGTCTTCTACCGGTGCTCGCACACACGTTTTGCCCCGTCATACATATCCTTAATTATTTGATATACCTCTCTGGTACCCTTCTAATTCGTAGACTTTCCCAGATTAGTTGTCGCGGAACACTGTCATAGGCCTTTTCTAGGTCGATGAATACCATATGAAGGTCCCTTTTCTTTTCTCTATATTTCTCCATTAATCGCCTTACGACGTGTATGGCTTCTGTTGTAGAGCGTCCTGGCATAAATCCAAATTGGTTTATCGCTATCTAAGTTTCCCGTCTAATTCTCGTGTCAATAACTCTTTCCCATAATTTCATCGTGTGACTCAATAGCTTTATTCCCTGTAGTTTTCGCAACATTGAACATCTCCTTTTTTCTTATATACGGGGACTATGACACTGGTTCTCCACTGGTCGGGCATCTTCCCTGTCTTAAAGATAGTGTCGAATAAGTCTGCTAGCCATTGGAGACCCTCATCACCTAGGCATTTCCACTCTTCAATCGGTATGTTGTCTGGCCCTACCGCTTTAGCCCTTCCCAATTTCTTCATAGCTCTTGTCACTTCGTCAACTGTGTAACATCCGGTTTCTAAATCCGGACTTGTAATCATATTATAATTATGTTTAATTAAATTAAGTTGAGTTATTTGTAAAGATTGGTGTTCAATCATATGAGTTGTATGCGAATGAACCTCAGTCGCACTCCATACGTGCGAATGAGACTCAGTCGCACGAATAGTAGGCGTATGAGCTTCAGTCGCACGATTCAGTCATGCGAATGGTTCAGTCGTGCGACTGAAGGTGAGGCGGTTAAGTTGTGTGTATGGATAAGTAGGGCGGTGCAGAGGGTTCAAAAGCAGATTTCTATCTGCATCTACTCTATTTTCTTGTTCCCTTCACACTCAAATGCCCCTGTTCCCACGAAATTGACCAAGATAACTCTGTTTTGGTAAGATTTAAATGTCATGGATCAATCCTACTATGTTGTAAGCTGTGTATATGGTTGAATTTGATCCAATAACATACTTAAATCGTTAAATTGGTCTGGTTTCTTTTTAAATTAAAATCTGGGAATTTGGATCTGAGTTTTTGTGTAGTTTTGATGAAATAATGATCCGAAACCATTGTAAACAATGTGTATATGATCTGTTTTGAATATGACATGATTTGGATGGTTAAAACTTAAATTTTGAGTAAGTTTGGATCAAAAACGTCAAGAACACAGCTGCTGATCCGTTTCAGACGAATGGGCTCAATCGCATACCTCAGTCGTGCGAATGAAAGTCTAGTCGTGCGACTGAGTGCGAATAGAGGTTCAGTCGTGCGATTGAGAACCCAGTCGCCTGGTTAGAAGACCGAATGAAGACGAGTGAACACTGGGTACGAATGAGAACTCAGTCGTGCGAATGAATGACTAGTCTTATGACTAAAGGTTTAGTCGCATTAATGTTCATCCGCATAGGTCCAGTCGCATGAGTGCTCATTCGCATAAGTGTTCATTCGCATAAAGGTCCTGTTTGAGAATAAGTTTACTGAATCAAGGTTTATTACTTTAGATATACCTTGATTAGAGAAAGGACTAGTTATCTCGTGTACGTGGATTGTGTAGATTGTTGTGAGGAAGTTGATAAGGTGAGTTATAAGCCCTTTTCAAATGTTTGGTTTTAACATTCGGGCTAGCACACAGATGATGATAAATGAATTAAATGTTTTAACACCAGAATTGTGATAATGATGTTTATACATTTCTAACAGCTTGTGAGTCTGTTAGGGTAAAATTGGGATGATGAATGGTTGGGATAATGAATGGCTATCTGAACATTGTTAATCATTACGTGATGGTGACGATTTCAATGGGTCAGGTAGGGTGTAAAGAATGGTCATCTGAACATTGTTAATCATTATGTGATGGTAATGATTCCAATGGGTTAGATGGGATGTAATGATAAATGAAAATGTATTAAAACTGGTGCTAAAAGAAAGAATGTGTGGTGTGTAAAGTTATGTGATAATATTGGCAATAAGTAAGAGAAATGTTTTAAAGTGATAATGTGATGTAAATCTCAACAGGCCAGTTAGGGTAAGATGCCTGGGTGTGTAACTATACAGTTAGATAGGAGTGATGACGACCACTCAGCTTTGTGAATATCTTGTGGTGACGACCCTAGATGATTAATTGGCATCCTACTGGATGAGAGATAGTAATTACAGTTTCTGGATGTGGGAAACTGACAGTTTCTGGATATGGGAAACTGACCGTTGCTAGATGTGGGCAACTGACGGTTGCTAGATGTGGGCAACTGGCGTCCGGTGGGACGAGTCCGGTGGGACAAAGTAATGATAAAGTAGATTTAATTATATCGCCAATATCAATATGATTTCTGTATGTGATAAAATGTTGTTAATGTTTTGATGAAAAATTTAGAACTCACTAGTTTAGCTGATGTTTTGAGTGTGTTGTGTGTGTGCTAGGTAAGGAAGGGTCCTCTAATAATAGAGGAAAGCAAGTATGTGCTGAACAAGGATGCTATCCCAGAGTAGCTGCTGGCATAGGGTGTAGGATCTGTTAATAATGTAAATAGGAAAATGTATAATTAAATACAATTATATGTAAAAATGTTTTAAAAGTTGGGTTAATATGTAATGTTGTTTAGTCTTCCGCTGTAAATAGAAAGCTCTGATTCGCGTTTAAAATATTAATCCAACTGTGTGACGTGCCTCCGGTGCCCTGCCAGGTTTAGGGCGTCACAGGTTGGTATCAGAGCAGTAGTTAAAGGGATCTAGTGTCATAATAACTAGACTTTAACTAGAGAATAGATATGCCAGCAGGGATAGCTAGATAGAATAGTTTATTAAAACAAGAGAAGGTGATGGGACTAACATGAGAAGGAATAACGAGAATAGTAAAAGTAAAGTAAACAATTAATAGTACTTGGCCAACATTATTAATAATTTACTTTACTTATAGTATTCTGGTTATATACTTAGGTGGTGTTTGCTTTTTAGAAAAAGAGCTTCTAAAGGTCTTTTGTCTGCGCCAAAAAGAGGCGGGCAGTTGTTTGAGGTCTGCAGAGTGTTTGTTTTTTTGAAGACGTTTCATTAAAAAAACGTCTGCCTGACCTCTTCTTAGAGAAGAGGTGAAACATTGTCCTCACACCTCTTCTAACCTCTTTTAACAATTTATTTTACTGCATTCTTAGATCACCGTGGACTGTTGCTCATTACTCTTCTTGCTTCATTCACACCCCACCCCACACATACCAAACTCCCACCAAAAACCTTCGATCTCATTCTCATTATCTTCCTCAACAATCCTCCACTGAACCTCCATCAATCTCGCATCAATGTTAAATCTCCGATTCATTACCCTCACTACGCTATCACTATCCTTACTTTTACTATTATTCGCCATTGACCCCACCGTCGCCTCAATCCACGTGTACGATCGAGATCCGTTCCGAGAAATTGGCAATGCGTACCTCGTCTCCGGCGGCAGCGAAGGCCTCGCCACATCTCGCGTCGCAACGCCGCTCCCGCGTCGTTCACGCTCCGTCACTGCCAATGATGGTCGCTCGTACATCCGGTAATTCACTGTCTACCTCGATGTTGATATGTGTTTTTGTCCGTTAGAGATTCAGATCTGTTGTTACGTTGGCTCACGCTTCGTTAATTTTACTTCTGATTGATCAATTATATGTATGTTTAGCATTGTATAACTCTTTTAACAATTTATTTTAATTTCAGTTTATTGTGACAGTTTATTTAAATTTCTGTTTATTTTAACTTTTTATTAATTTCAGTTTATTTCAGCAGTCTGCAGACGTTACAAAACAAACAGTCTTCTTAATACAGGCTGCAGATGTTTGGTCCACCTCTTCTCCTACAGATGTCTGCAGATGTGGTCTGCAGACTGCAGACGTTTTACCTCTTCAAAAACAATAGCACCTTACATGCGAGTACCAAATAATCCTGATCTCGTTTTAATAGGTTATGGCCGATAGGGAGAGTGAAAGAATGCAAGGTGGAACCTCAGAAAGAAATGTTGATGAAAGCACAGAGATGCTTAGTATGACGAGACAGCAATTCCATGATGCAATTGCTGAGGAGGTTCGTAAAGCCTTAAATGTAGCTAGACCTGATGAAAGTAGGAATGTTGATAAATCTGAGGGGTCTAGCGAGAGAAAGGGGTTACGTATAGTCAGTTTAAGGAATGTAATCCTCCACGATTTTCTGGGGCTATGGATGTGGTAGCCACTTATAAATGGCTTCATAAAATGGAAGCCGTGATCAAGTTGAGTGAGTGTAGGGAGGACCAGAAAGTAAAGTTTGCAGCCCACTCGTTTGAAGGTGAGGCTCTGTATTGGTGGGATACGATTATCCAAACGTTAGGCGAGGAGGCTACTGACAAAATGTTGTGGCCTGAATTTAGAAAGTTAGTGTCGGATAAGTTTTGTCCGAAGGGTGAGATGGATCGAATAGAGATGAGTTTCCTGCAGTTTCAGGCAGGTAATATGTCCCATAGGGAATACACGTCTAAGTTTGAAGAAATGGCGCGGTTGGTGCCTCATTTGGTGGTTCCTAAAGAGAAGAAAATCTTGAGGTACACTCAGGGGTTGCCTCAGGAGGTTAGAAAGTTAGTTAGATCATCTGCTCTGAGTAGTTAACAATTGACAGTAAACTTAGCTGCAGATATGTATCAAGAAGTTTATAGTAGTGGTGTTGCTCATGACGAAAGTAAACGGAAGCGTAAAGAACCTGTAGTACAAAGAAGATTTGAGAATCTAAGTTTTCAGAAGAAGGGTAAGTTTGGAAGGGGCCAATTCCAAAGCTATGTCAGAAATGAGCTACCACGTTACGGGAAATGTGGTAAGCTACATCAGGGTGAATGTATGATTGGTAGTAGGACTTGTTTTAGATGTGGAAAGATGGGACATTATGCTAATGAATGTAGTGAAGGTCCTCGTAGATGTTATGAGTGTGGAGAAACGGGGCATATTCGGAGTGAATGTCCAAGATTAGCTGTTAGAAAGCCTGAACCGGTTATATCAATGAAAGGGTCAGGAGAAGGGTCGAGTGTGGCGAAGGGGCGAGCTTATTCTATTTCAGCTAGTGAGGCTAAAGCTTTACCAGATGTAGTCTCAGGTACGTTTCTAGTTAATGGGATTCCAGCTAACGTGTTATTTGATTCTGGTGCAAGTGGAAGTTTCGTATCTGTTGATTTTTCTCCTATGCTTGCGTGTGAAATTCGACCATTAGAGGTAGCTTTCGTAGTTGAAACTGCTAATGATAGGTCTGTGATGATTAGTAGTATAATTGATGGTCGCTTTATTGAACTAGAAGGATATAGATTGCCTGTTAAACTATATCCTATGATATTAGGAGGGTTTGATGTAGTTTTGGGTATAGATTGGTTGGCAAACCATGAAGCCCATATTGTATGTAATAAGAAGCTAATTCAGTTAAAAGCACCAGATGGGAAAACGATTAATGTATATGGTGATAGAGAGGAGTTAACTGTGAAAATAATATCTATGATGAAAGATGATAAGTTAATGAGCCGCGGGTGTGCATCTTATTTAATATATGTAATTGATTCTCAAAAGCCTGTAGAAAGATAGAGGATATTCCTGTGGCTAGAGATTTTGTAGATGTATTCCCAGAAGAATTACCGGGTATTCCTCCAGATCGTGAAGTTGAGTTTAGAATTGATTTGATTCTGGGTGCTAAGCCAGTTGCCAAGTCACCTTATAGACTAGCTCCATCGGAATTGAAGGAATTAATGAAGCAGACTGAAGATTTGTTAGAAAGAGGTTTTATTAGACCCAGCTCTTCCCCGTGGGGTGCTCCAGTATTATTTGTAAAGAAGAAAGATGGAAGTATGCGTATGTGTATCGACTATAGAGAGTTGAATAAGTTGACGATAAAGAATAAGTATCCACTCCCACGAATAGATGATTTGTTTGATCAGTTACAAGGAGCCAGTTGGTTTTCTAAGATAGATCTCCGTTTGGGTATCATCAGCTGAAAGTTAAAGAAGAAGATATACCTAAGACAGCGTTTCGTACACGTTATGGTCATTATGAATTTTTGGTTATGTCTTTTGGGTTGACGAATACACCTGCTGCTTTTATGGATTTGATGAATAGAGTGTGTAAGCCAATGTTAAATCGATCAGTAATTGTGTTTATTGATGACATACTGATCTTTTCAAAGAATGAGGGAGATCACGTCTGCCATCTTCGTGAAGTGTTGGAAAGGTTAAGAAAAGAAAAGCTTTATGCAAAATTTTCTAAGTGTGAGTTTTGGTTGCGGAAAGTACAGTTTTTAGGACATGTGATCAATGCAAAAGGTATTTTAGTAGATCCTGCAAAGATTGAAACAGTAATGAAGTGGGTCCTCCAAAGACGCCATCTGAAATCTGCAGTTTCTTGGGTCTGGCTGGTTATTATAGAAGATTTATTCAGGATTTTGCCAAAATTGTATCCCCGTTAATGAAGCTAACGAGAAAGAATGAAGAATACGTATGGGGACCAGAACAAGAAAATTCGTTTCAAGAATTGAAGCAGAAATTGACTCAATCACCAGTGTTGTCGTTGCCAGATGGAAATGAAGATTTAGTAATTTATTCAGATGCTTCGTGTCAAGGTTTAGGTTGTGTATTGATGCAGAGGGGACGAGTAATAGCTTATGCTTCCAGACAGTTGAAGAAACATGAAAAGAATTATCCGACGCATGATCTGGAATTGGCAGCGGTGGTGTTTGCCTTGAAGATATGGAGGCATTACTTATATGGGACGAAATGTACGATTTACACGGATCATAAGAGTTTGAAATATTTCTTCGATCAGAAAGAATTAAACATGCGCCAGCGGAGATGGTTAGAATTGGTGAAAGACTATGATTGTGAAATACTTTACCATCCTGGTAAAGCAAATGTGGTTGCTGACGCGTTAAGCAGAAAAAGTGAACACCCTCCGATTCGAGTTAAGTCATATAAGTTAGTGATAACTCCAGATTTTATGCATCAGTTACGAGAAGCTCAATTAGAAGCATTAAAGGAAGAGAACGTGAAGCGGGAACGAATGAAGGGTCAAACAAAGGATCTGGAAGAAAATAGTTTTGGGGTTAAGACAAAATGTGATCGTATGTGGGTTCCGATTAATATGAGAGAGTTGGTGCTAGATGAAACTCATAAATCCAGATATTCTGTACATCCTGGTGCTACTAAGATGTATAAGGATTTAAAACAAGAATATTGGTGGCCTGGTATGAAGTTTAATGTGATGCAATATGTGAATAGGTGTTTGACGTGTCTTCAGGTCAAAGCTGAGCATCAAAAGCCATATGGTAAGCTTCAACCCTTAGAGATTCCAAAATGGAAGTGGGAGGAGTTGACAATGGATTTCATAACTAAGCTTTCACGTACAGCTAAAGGTTATGATACCATTTGGGTCATAGTAGATAGATTGACAGGTAGCGGGCATTTCCTACCAATCAAGGAAACGTACAACTCTGAGAAGTTAGCAGAACTGTTTATTCGAGAGATTGTTGCTCGTCATGGAGTACCATTATCTATTGTGTCGGATAGAGATACACGTTTTACTTCAAGATTTTGAAGAAAGTTTCATGAAGATATGGGTACTCGTTTATTACACAGCACATCTTTTCACCCAGAAACTTATGGGTTGACTGAAAGGACTATCCAAACAGTTGAAGACATGTTACGAGCTTATGTTATAGATTTCGGTGGTAGCTGGGATAGTCATCTGCCATTAGTTGAATTATCCTACAATAACAGTTATCATTCTACGATTGGGAGAGCCCTTATGAGATGTTATATGGCAGAAAGTGCAGGAGTCCGATATGCTGGGGAGAAGTTGGGCAGTTTGGAAATCGTACAGGCTACGAATGAGAAATTGGATTAGATCAAAGCTCGGTTTAAAGCGGCTCAGGATCGACAAAAGTCTTATGAAGATAAAAGGCGAAGGCATATAAAGTTTGAAGTAGGAGATAGAGTTATGTTGAAAGTATCTCCTTGGAAGGGAATTATCAGATTCAGAAAGAGAGGAAAGTTAAGTCCTCGGTTTATAGGACCATTTAGAATTATAGAACGGATTGGGGAAGTGGCTTATAAACTAGAATTACCCGATCAGTTGCAAGGAATCCACCCAACCTTTCACGTGTCATAGTTGCGCAAATGTTTAGCCGACGAAAGTGCATATGTACCCTTAGATGATATAGAGGTGGATGATAAGTTGAATTATGTTGAGAAACCCACTGCTATAATAGACAGAAAGATGAAAAGATTGAGGAATAAAACAATTGAGTTAGTTAAAGTACAATGCTCAAATAGAAAGGGGTCTGATTTCACTTGGGAATCAGAAGATGAGATAAAAAGAGATTATCCCCAGTTGTTTGAATAGTTAGTTTCGGGGACGAAACCTATTTAAGGGGGAGAGAGTTGTAACATCCGGTTTCTAAATCCGGACTTGTAATCATATTATAATTATGTTTAATTAAATTAAGTTGAGTTATTTGATAAGATTGGTGTTCAATCATATGAGTTGTATGCGAATGAACCTCAGTCGCACTCCATACGTGCGAATGAGACTCAGTCGCACGAGCACGAATAGTAGGCGTATAAGCTTCAGTCGCACGATTCAGTCATGCGAATGGTTCAGTCGTGCGACTGAAGGTGAGGCGGTTAAGTTGTGTGTATGGATAAGTAGGGCAGTGCAGAGGGTTCAAAAGCAGATTTCTATCTGCATCTACTCCATTTTCTTGTTCCCTTCACACTCAAATGCCCCTGTTCCCACGAAATTGACCAAGATAACTCTGTTTTGGTAAGATTTGAATGTCACGGATCAATCCTACAATGTTGTAAGCTATGTATATGGCTGAATTTGATCCAATAACATGTTTAAATCGTTAAATTGGTCTGGTTTCTTTTTAAATTAAAATCTGGGAATTCGGATCTGAGTTTTTGTGTAGTTTTGATGAAATAATGATCCGAAACCATTGTAAACGATGTGTATATGATCTGTTTTGAATATGTCATGATTTGGATGGTTAAAACTTAAATTTTGAGTAAGTTTGGATCAAAAACGTCAAGAACACAGCTGCTGATCCGTTTCAGACGAATGGGCTCAATCGCATACCTCAGTCGTGCGAATGAAAGTCTAGTCGTGCGACTGAGTGCGAATAGAGGTTCAGTCATGTGATTGAGAACCCAGTCGCCTGGTTAGAAGACCGAATGAAGACGAGTGAACACTGGGTATGAATGAGAACTCAGTCGTGCAAATGAATGACTAGTCGTACGACTGAAGGTTCAGTCGCATTAATGTTCATCCGCATAGGTCCAGTCGCATGAGTGCTCATTCGCATAAGTGTTCATTCACATAAAGGTCCTGTTTGAGAATAAGTTTACTGAATCAAGGTTTATTACTTTAGATATACCTTGATTAGAGGAAGGACTAGTTATCTCGTGTACGTGGATTGTGTAGATTGTTGTGAGAAAGTTGATAAGGTGAGTTCTAAGCCCTTTTCAAATGTTTGGTTTTAACATTCGGGCTAGCACACAGATGATAATAAATGAATTAAATGTTTTAACACCAGAATTATGATAATGATGTTTATACATTTCTAACAGCTTGTGAGGCTGTTAGGGTAAAATTGGGATGATGAATGGTTGGGATAATGAATGGCTTAAAATTGGGATGATGAATGGTTGGGATAATGAATGGCTATCTGAACATTGTTAATCATTACGTGATGGTGATGATTTCAATGGGTCAGGTAGGGTGTAAAGAATGGTCATCTGAACATTGTTAATCATTATGTGATGGTAATGATTCCAATGGGTCAGATGGGATGTAATGATAAATGAAAATGTATTAAAACTGGTGCTAAAAGAAAGAATGTGTGGTGTGTAAAGTTATGTGATAATATTGGCAATAAGTAAGAGAAATGTTTTAAAGTGATAATGTGATGTAAATCTCAACAGGCCAGTTAGGGTAAGATGCCTGGGTGTGTAACTGTACAGTTAGATAGGAGTGATGACGATCACTCAGCTTTGTGAACATCTTGTGGTGACGACCCTAGATGATTAATTGGCATCCTACTGGATGAGAGATAGTAATTACAGTTTCTGGATGTGGGAAACTGACAGTTTTTGGATGTGGGAAACTGACCGTTGCTTGATGTGGGCAACTGACGGTTGCTAGATGTGGGCAACTGAAGGTTGCTAGATGTGGGCAACTGACGTCCAGTGGGACGAGTCCGGTGGGACAAAGTAATGATAAAGTAGATTTAATTGTATTGCTAATATCAATATGATTTCTGTGTGTGATAAAATGTTGTTAATGTTTTGATGAAAAATTTAGAACTCACCAGTTTAGCTGATGTTTTGAGTGTGTTGTGTGTCTACTAGGTAAGGAAGGGTCCTCTAATAATAGAGGAAAGCAAGTATGAGCTGAACAAGGATGCTATCCCGGAGTAGCTGCTGGCATAGGGTGTAGGACCTGTTAATAATGTAAATAGGAAAACGTATAATTAAATACAATTATATGTAAAAATGTTTTAAAAGTTGGGTTAATATGTAATGTTGTTTAGTCTTCCGCTGTAAATAGAAAGCTCTGATTCGCGTTTAAAATATTAATCCAACTGTGTGACGTGCCTCCGGTGCCCTGCCGGGTTTAGGGCGTCACAAACTGTGATGCTTGTACAATAGCAGTTGTTTTGTTGCGTTGTTTGCGTTGTTCTATCTATCTCATTCTGTTGATTTGGGTTCCTTATGTTGAAAAGGTTATCGAAGTAAGTTTTCCATCCTACCTTGATGTATTTCTCCTTCACTAAAACCTTTCCATCCACAGCCTTTATGAAATTAACCATTCTCAAGTCTTGTCTTCTACTTTCTCTTGCTTTAGCTATCTTAAACATGTCATGCTCTCCTTCTTTCGTCTCCAATCGTTTATACATCATCTCGTACGCCGTGTTCTTTGCCTCTGACACCGATTTTTTCGCCTGTCGCTTCGCCTCTTTGTATTTTTTTTTAGCTCTGCTCGTTTTTCCTCATTGTTACTGCGTATAAGCTCTCTAAAACTTTGTCTTGATACGATATGATTATTAATGAATCTTACAACAACATTCTAAAACAAAGTTCAAACTTTATTCTTTAAATATGTTAACGTATGACATTATTTCATACGTTACGCTAGTCGCTAGATAAATAAGTAACTTTTTAGGTATAATTGTGAATGATTATGTCTATAGGTGTGACCCTACTCCTTTGACACATTTTGACAAATATTCGTTTTAATTAATAATGCATGTATAAAGTACATAGGCCTGCACTGCTAGACATAAGTGCCCAATTTACATGACTGAACTTTGCAAGTTTAATTTTAGTTGAGCATTTAGTAATTTACATTTTAAATAGTGACATTCTTATAGTTCTATTTACATGGTTTGTGTTTTGAATTTAAGTGTGGATAAAAAATTCCAATCATCTCATATCATACTCGTCTCAAACTCCAGACTTTTTGGAACTAATATTGTATCATCGACATCTCATGCTAACCATTAGTGTCCGTTTTCATAGAGCTTATGAATTTGTTTTTAGTTTATCAAATGAAATTTCCCAAATGAAATTTCCCAGAAGGTCATCCATCACTGATTACTTACGTTCAAGCAAACTTAATTATGAAATTCTACTCTCATCCATAACAAACGTATCCAAAACGCATTGATGATACCTTAAGACATTGTATTTCTATGGTCCAGTATCTTTCCTATGAACAAAATAGAACGTTATATAGAATTTGTCTAAGGTATCACAAACACCCCTTGAGACTTGTTCTGATAAGGTTTGTTCCACCATCGTAAATAAAACAGAACATGAGTAACTTTGATATCACTTGTAATATGTGACCTTCCATGCAAACCAATATGGTCCTCTTTGTTCACTCACATATTTGCTTTTGGTCGTCTGAGTATGAACTTCACTGAAGATCGTTTATCTTTGTTAAAAAATAAAATAAATATATGTTTTTTTATCGTAATGGTCTTACAAATACTAATAATAAATCTACATTTTATAAAAATAATTGGTGGCAAGTATTTTGATCTTTGAACCTATTTTTCAATTGTTATCATTTAAATATTATTGCTAAATTAATAATTGGCTTTAACTGTTTAAGATATTTGATCCCCAGAAAGGGTTGGATTCTTTTGATGCGCAGACACAAAGGATGTTCTGTAAACATATTTCATTCCTTTCTTATGTCTACTTTTTTTCTTTATGTTTCTTGATATTTACTATTTCTTGTAATATTACCAAAATATCCTCCTATTTGTAAGAGATTATAACATGTCAAAAGGGGAAGAGTAGGTTTCAAATGAAATCTATGATAATAAACTTAGATTTGTTAAACCAGACAATTAAGACTATAAAATTTAAATTGTTTGAGTATAGCTATTTCGTAAAGTTTTATTAAAAAAAAGTTTACGGTACAAATCTTATAATTCATGCGAAGGGTACAAAACAACGATGATCATTGATCAAATAGATGTACGGTTCAGATTTAAGATGCAATAATCATGCAATTGAATGTGGCTAACGTGAGTAATTTTACTTTGCGTAATATCAAATACATATTGCGTAATAATACATATAACTTGCGTAATTATGCACATTATATGCGTAATTGTGACGCGAACGAAATTACCCTCGCTAGAAAACACGTGTCGCATCTTTGTGACTTCGTACGTTTCGCATGAGAATTACACTTTGTATAGTAACTGACCCCATATTATATATATACATACGTGTGTGTATATATGTATACGTACACGTATACGTGCACGTACACGTACACGTAGACGTGCACGTACACGTAGACGTAGACGTGCACGTACACGTAGACGTAGACGTGCACGTACACGTAGACATAGACGTGCACGTGCACGTGCACGTATTAAAGATGCAGGTGGATTACTACATCTAGATTATATATGTAGATATATTCTTGGGGCTCGGTTATTTCTTGGTGGTAGTATCTTTTAACTATAATTTTTTCATAATGTATAATTGTATTTAATTTTGAACTTAAGGATTTAAACTTATATTGAGGCAAACATTATACCACTAGATTATTAGGTCTTAATCATACCGGATTTATTATTTTTATCCATATAATTAATTAATTGAAAATTGAAAATCATCCTTTTTAAATATATATATTTTTATTCTTATCTTACTCACAAACATTTATTTTATTATTTTTTCTATTTTACATACTCACAATAGTTTGATGGGAAATGAAAAGCAGATCCCTAAATTTGATGTGTTAGTATTGCAAACTATTATTATATGATGATATGTCATAGCGATAGTAAATTAATTTAATGGAGTGGTATTATTAATAATATTTTTAAAATTTGATGATAGATATAGAGTTGGTGAATCTAATGTAAATGCTCTTAGTGGTAGTTTAGAGTGTACTTCATGTATTTCTTTGTCTATAGTTTTTATTTCTTTTTCCCGTTCTTGTGCTTTCGTTTGTTTCTAACTTCTTGCTTATGTGTCTTATCTTTATTTGTTAAAATGACATTTAAAAAATATAGGTACTAAAATGGTTGCTTACCGAATGTTTTAAAAACTATATGCGGGTCTCAGGGTTTACCGAACACTAGTCGGCAACCATGTGTGGTTTTTAAAACACTATTTAAGACATGGTTTTAATCATCAATTTCTGGTATTTGATATATTAATCAATGATCCTTAGCTCAACTGGTTAATCTGAAGTATCTCAAGATCTCCTAAAATAAGTGAAGGTCTTGGGTTTAAGTCTCACTTGTGAAAAAATAATGGGGAGTTCTAGGTGGGTCAAGGGAATTTGTCACCTAATGTAAGTTTTCTTCTGAGTGTGATCTTGGATTTTATACTTGAGTAATAAAGATAATCGGATGGGCCAGTGACCCGTCAATCATCCAATTAGTTGTTCAGAAAATTTTTATAATTTACTAATCTGCAAACAATAGAAGTTCAAAAGTCATTTATTTCGTGTCTTTATGCTCTCATAACAATTCAAGCTTTAAATAATAATTTAATTACCGTTATTGAAATTGATTGATGATGCTAAATTAATTATTAATTTATATATTAAAATATTTTTACTTTGCTAGGGAAAAGCACATGAAAGTATATAACACAGCAAAGTAGTATAGACAAAATGGTGGGTGGCAGTACACCCTATGTAACATCACATATTGTTTTGTTGCATATAGAAATAGTGACACTTGATATAATTACATTTTAGCTACTGTTTGGTTAAAACTTATATTTTCTTATTTAGTAAGTTAATAAAAAAACAGTGAACATTAATCAATATCTAATATTTTTATTCAAACAACACATCTTGTTACTATGGTAATGTATCAAAGCAACATATAATATGTTATACAAATCAGTTTGCATCGGTTCGATTAATTTAGGTTTGTGATTTAGAGTATGTTTGATGAAATTAGTTTGATCCACTGGTTGTTTTTAGCTTAAGTTGTAAGGTTTATCTATTAGTTGTATGATGTTTGATAAACATAATTATAATAATAAGATCATTCGTAATGGGGCATGATAGTCTTAGGTGATGCCTATATCAGTCTTGTACACCACCCCTAGGTGTGTTAGAGGCCCTTATGTGCATTTTGATGATAGTTACAACATACGTGTGTCTATACTTTGAATTTTGTTTTAATTTATTAGATCCACCGAAAAACAGCATTGCACCTTGTCACTTCTTTTCATTAAACATCACATTCAAACAAACTACGTTACACAATTTGAATGAGTTACTGTGGAAGGTTTTCCATACTAACAATGTCACTATTCATATAATCGAATACATAAACGTTATAATGGTTCTTTGTCTGTAAAAGAAATATCTCCAGTCTATTTTAAATTTTCAACGGACAAAACTGAACTTTATTTTTCACATAAAAAATTACCATCCTCGATGTAAAAAACTTACGTTTTATGAGATTATTAATCTCGTACATAAAACACCTTAATTTGAAAATAAAACACCTTAATTTGAAAATGAAACATACACGATTTAAAAAAAAAAAAAAAGCCCCTTCCTATTGGGTAATACAAACCAATAAATTTTAAAATTTCTTCTAAAATAAAACTTCTTATAATTAAAGGTTAATTACACGATCCGTCCCTATGTTTTGGTCATATTGTAATATTGGTCCCAACTTTTGAGATATTACAGATTTGGTCTCAACTGTTTATAAAACTATAACATCATTAGTCTTAACACTAACTTCTGTTAAGTTTTTTAGTTAAGTGTAGTTGAAAAGTCTAAAATACGCTAACTAAAAGACAAAATAAGATGTCACATTTACTTATAATAAGGTGGGTCCCACCTCTTCTACCCCACCCACCTCACCTCTCTTTCCCTCCACTTCTTCAGTGCCCAACCTCCTGCACCACCACCACCATCATCCTCTCTCCGGCACCACCACCGTCGAGACGACTCTGCCTCCGATATATTCATCGGCTTTCACTCATCCGAAGGCGGAGAGCGATCTCACTTACGGTCCTCCGATGTCGAAAAAGCGACGTAGAGATTCTTCATTTATGTCATTATGTGTCCGGTTTTCAGTGATCGAAGTTATCTCGATCGGAATCCGGTGGATGATTGCGTCGGATTCACGTTTCTCAGAGAAGATATTTCCTCTCAGATCTGATAGCAACAACTCAAAATCAATCAATATATTGCTCGACATGTAATAATCTCATCTCATCTCATCTCTTATTAGTTATTGATTTCATGATTTGCTTATGTTAACTTTGAAACAATAGATTATGTAATTGTTTGTTACGTATTATGAAGCAATTTGAAGCAAGTTCTAGAACAACTCATGCACGAAGACAACCACCATAGTACGACGCCAGGTGACGGCGACGCTGCGGCGGCGAACGATGCTCAGTCGTGCTGTGTAGGGAATAACGATGACGAGGTCGAGTGTAATGATGGTGGTTGTGGTAGTGGTGGAGTATGACGGAGGTAGGGACCGGTGATGGTGATAGTTGTGGGTGATCAACGATAAGGGTGGGGGTTTGGGAAGGTTGTTATGCTTGGAGGCGGATGTCGCCGGCAATTATGGTGATGGTAGATCCCGGCGGTGGCTAGCCGGTGATTGTCACACCCCGACCGACGGCGGAATCATCGGAGCGGACGAGGGAATGATGGATTGTTCATAACACATGGTTGTCTAATAGTGGAAATAATATTAAAATCAGATTACATGATAGAATAAGTACAACATACACAAATACAACAATCGAAACCACAAATAATAATTGTCTTTTATTATAACTAGGTCCGTGTCTTAGATGAGCACATAGAAGTCCACTATCTTGCTTAACCTGAAATCATGTGAGAAAATAAAGTCAGCTAACGAGTTAGCTGGTGAGTAATCACAGTTTTGAATATACATATAGATTGATTGATTGATTGAGAATAATTCAATTCACAAGGTAACATTAAGACTTATATTGCAATAGTAAAGCATATAGATAAACCGACACAATAACAACCCCTTGACTTGACACTTGCATATAATAGACTCCACACATACACCATAGATTAACTCCTGCCTCTGGCACAATCACCACTCGACTATTCATATGGGGTGGGTTATCCAAACCAGTAGATCTACATTGTTGCCAGGATTGATTGATTGATTGAATTAGGGTTTTACTGTCGTCCAGTTTATCACAGCATGTTCACATAATTGCAAGTAATAACATAACCTGTCTTGAATTGAATTTAGAGTGAAACAACAATAGAATATCATGTTTGAATATATTGTATCACATGATTTCCCCCAAATAGGAAATGATATAAAAAGGGGATATGAATACTCACTTGATTGATGAGATTGGATTTTGAACGTGATAGGTTAGACACCTGTGATTTCCTTACGGTTAACCTAAGGAACGGTGTCTCGTGTTAGAATAATAATGATTTGAAAGTTTGGGAATGTTTTAAGGTTTCCATTTTGATTTTGAATGGTGGTTTAAATATTCTATCTAATTTGTATGTCTTGAAACAAATAGATTTATTGAAAATGATTATGTTTAGATTTTAGAAATAAACGTATTAGTTTACGTATCTGTTTGATTTATTGTGAAAATGTGGAAAAATAAATAATTAATCTTATTAATTAATTATGTGATAATTAACTAATATGTTTAATTATTTAATTTATTAAAAGAAATGAAATTGTTATTTAAAATGATTTAAATATAATAAATTTATATATTTAATCATTATTTAAACAATAATAAATATTGTGTGAAATTATTACAAATAATATTGTGTCAAATAATAATTCAATAAATTAAATTATTATTAGGAGTTCATTTTTATTTAAATAATTTTGTATTATTTATAACTTTATTTATTTAAAACTTTATTAAAAATAGATAAAATATTGAAATAAATTCCAGAAAAATAATTTAGTTGTTTAAATATTTTCAATGTCTTAAAAATATTTTTTATGATTTTTATGAATTTTTTTAGAATTTTTAGAGGCTTAAAATGGCCTAAAAAAATGTTTAAAAATATAGGAGGCTGCCGGGTTTCGAACCCGGGACCTCAAGGTTGAAATGGGGCGCAGGAACCAGTGAGCTAAGGGCCTTGGCCGCGTCTAAGTCCCGTTCGAAATTGTTTTAAACATAGTTTCCAATCAACCCCAATTTCCACATAAGAACCCTAGATCGAATCCCCCCAAATTGAACATCGAATCGATTTCGATTGCATCTGCAACCATGGGGCTTTCATTCCCCAAGTAAAAACGAGTATGTGGGTGTGTAGAATTACCTATATGGTGTCGATTTGAAGTTGATCCCAACGAAGAACAGGTCGCGGTCAAGGTCCAATTCGTTTGATATGCAAGAGATGATGATAATCCAATTAAATTTATACGAAGCTTTGGATGATGATAGAGACTAACAGACCTTTGTTAATTTTGAAGATTAAAACCCCGAGATGAGTGTTCGGGTGTGTGTGTGCCGCGACCGAGAGAGAGAAGTCGGGAGGGGTGTTTGGGTTTGTTTAAAATGAAATTGAAAGGTGCATTCAGTTGATAGTAGATATAGGATCGTTCGTGGAAGATTAATTCGATTATTTTTTGATTTGGTGGTCGACAATGGTGAGTGCGATCGGGAAGAAGAACGTGGGTTGATGAGGGGTGGTGGGGTTGGCTGTGATAAAAAAAAAAACAATTACAGAAATGGTCCCTGTGGTTTGTATCAGTTTGCAAATGAGATGTAAAGTTATAGTTAGTTTTAAAGGAATTACCATTTAGCCCCTTAAATTTGAGTTGTTATCATTTCATGTAACAAGGTTATGTAAAACTTATTATTATTATTATTATTATGATTATTGAAATTATTAGAATTAACATCAATATATTAAATTTAATTGTTTTCGTAAATTAATATTTTTTAATAAAAAACGCGATGTTACAGTCTCCCCTGCTTTAGGAAATTTCGTCCCGAAATTTGTTCACGAGGAGGCTGAAACGAAAAGATGAGGATACTGGGATTTCATTTGTGTTCCCAGGTAAACTCTGGGCCACGTTTAGATCCCCAGCGGACTTTGATAATAGGTATCCGGCTACGTTTGTTTTGTTTGACTTTCCGATTCATAATTTCCACAGGTTTCTCAATAAAGTGCATAGATTCATTAATCTGGACTTCGTCGAGTGGAATGTGGAGATTTTCATCGACAAGACATTTCTTGAGATTTGAAACATGAAACGTCGGATGTATATTGCTGAGCTCTTGGGGTAGTTCAACCTTGTAGGCTACTTTCCCAATTCGCTCGTGTACTTTGAATAGACTCGTGTAACGAGGTGCTAGTTTTCCTTTCTTTCCACAGCGAATCACTCCCTTCCAAGGTGATACCTTAAGAAGTACGAGATCACCGACATTGTATTCCATGGGCTTACGTCTTTTATCAGCATAATGCTTTTGACGATTTCTAGCAGCGACCAAGTTATCACGGATCTTATGAATTTTGTCGGTTGTTTCTTGTATCAATTCTGGACCAGAAATCTGTGATTCACCAACTTCAGACCATACAAGGCCTCAAATGGTGCCATCTGTTGATCTGGTAACTGTTATTGTAAGAGAATTCAATCAACGGAAGATGAGAATCCCACGATCCACTGAAATCAATGACACAAGCCCGGAGCATATTCTCGAGGGTTTGTATCGTTCTTTCAGTCTGACCGTCAGTTTGCGGATGATAGGCTGTGCTAAGATTCGGTTAAGTTTCGAGAGCTGATTGGAGACTTTTCCAGAAAACGAGAGATGAAGCGACCATCACGATCAGAGATAATATCTTTACTTGACAATAGATTGTTTAGGAAGACTACCATCACGTAATCAGGTTTTGATGATAACTCACAATGAAAGTCGATAGATAAGGAATAAATGGTTTGATGTAGCTAGATCGAGTCAAAACATGAGAATAAAGGAAAAGAAATTGATTTAAGAATTTAAATGTTCCAAGTTAGGATTCAAAATCAACCTAAAACGATCGGGTCTCTTTTCAAGTTCAGAGATCATGCTTTGGCTTGATAGGTCGAAACACTAACATTATTTCACCCTTCAAGTTACTACATGCCTCTCGTCACTTGATTACAACCTTGATAAGTTGATGATCAAGAAATGAGGATAGTCATCAAGGTATGGTTTTCACCCCTAACTTGATGGTGTACTCTCAAGGTATGACCACTAACTTACCAATCAAAAAGTTCGATCTGGGGATCTACAGAAATAAGACGAGATAACCCATCATTAAGGTGAGGGATTCACTCCTATCTTAACGATGAATTTTTTTACAAAAACAAAATATAATAAGATAGACTTCCTCGTCAAAATCCAGAATTCACTGCTACTTTGACGAGGTCGTTTCATTTGAGAAAATACAATCCATAAAAATGAAATTATCATCAAGGTATGAATTTCACGCGTATCTTGATGATTGAGCTTGATAATAACAAGAAAACAATCAAAGATTGACATTTGTCACCAAAGTACGGGTTTCAATCCTATTTTGGTGAGATCATGTCATTTGTGAAATGTAAGTTCCAAAGAGAATAATTGAAGTCAGTCCTCGAGATAAGGAAATCACCCTAATCCAGAGGTTGAAATTTCATAAACACGTCATTGGAAAATCATTTATTGAAACGAATAAAGAATCATCATCATAGTAAGGGAATCACCCCTGTTTTGATGAGTTAGAATCATTTAGGAGATACGAGTGTTATTAGTCATAGATTGACTTGCAAACTGTTGATCTCCCACGGTACAAACGGTTCAAAGTTCGACTTAACAACGAAAAGAAAAATATCCCAATTAGAAATTTAAAAATTTTCAAATTACATCAATGTAACAAAAGGAAAATCACGATTACAAATCTTGAATTACATCATGAAGACGAAATCAAGGACAAGAATTATTCAACACCACATCATTGGTGGCTTGAGCTTGTTGGGTATTGATGTTGAAAGCACGTCCTTAAGCCGTAGGAACTGGGCTGATAAGTTGAGGGCATCGATTGCGAAAATGGTTCGGATCACCACATTGATAGCATGCACGACCCTGGGTAATTGCAAGAGGATGTTGGTGAACTGGTGCATTGGTCGGAGCTTTAGCAGCACTCCTACACACGTTGAATGTATGACCCAAACGACCACAGTTTGTGCATTGACGACACTGAGTGTTAGCGGGATGATGGTAATTGCAGATGTTACACAGTGGATGGGGTCCAGCGTATGGCTTTCTCATCAGCGATTGGTTGTTTACCGCTTGTTGATGTGTTGGAGGGACTTGAGTAATTGGCACAGCAGGGGTAATTACAGCAAAGTTTTGAGATTGAGCCTTCCTCTTCTTGTTTTTGGAAAGCTCGGGTTGGTCGGTTTTGACGGTTTCGTTAGGAAGTTTATCGGTATTCTTCTTCGATCCTTTCCTGGTTAAGGAACCAGCTTTCACATGATTATCGGTTAACTGTGCAGCCAGCCTGATAGCATCTTCTAGTGTCGAAGGATTCCTTCCTAGCACCGTATCCTGAATCTGCATGGGTAGACCACCAATGTATTTCTCGATGGCTCGGGAGGTAGGGGTAGCAAGATGCGGTACCAAAAGGCTCAGTTCGTGGAATCGGTTAGTGTATGTGAGGTTCTCGCCACTGTCTTGGGTTAATTCCCAGAACTCAGCTTCCAGTTTCCAGACTTCATTTCTTGGGCAGAACTCTTTAGTCATGAGATCCTTAACTTCAGTCCATGTTAAGGCTAGAGCAGTTTCAGTTCCACGGGTTCGTTTCTCCCCGTTCCACCAAGTAAGTGCGCGTTTCTGGAGAACACTTGTGGCATACCGGACTTTCAGATTTTCAGGGCATTCACTGTTTAAGAATGTGTTTTCGATGCTTCGAACCACTGTAGTAATCCGGTAGCACCTTCAGTTCCACTGAACTTAGTGGGGTTGCAAGAACTGAATTGTTTGTAAGTACAAGTTTGAGGAGGGTTTGGTGCAGTTTGGTTTTGAACAACATTGTTTCCTTGGTTCAAATGGGTAAGTAGAGTTGGGATGACCGCAGTAACTTCACGTGCTACAATAGCAGAAATCTTACGGCCAGAGTTTCTAGATCGTGAACGGATTCGACGAGAAGACATTCTGAAATATCATTGTGATAGTTTATGAGAATTGGGTAATACGAGCTATACAACATGAAAACGAGGATCGAGAATTTGGCATGATAACAATGATATGTTCCGAGTGTAATCGTTTGATTCGTAAATCAAAGCGAGTACGTTGACTAATCAAAGTGTTATGTCTAACACAACCTTATTGAAGGCATGCGTACCTATAAGCAGATACTCATCCCAAGGGTTCCCAGGTAAGGTAATCAAGTTGTATGAATACCTTGCCTAGACAGAACACCTTAAGATACAGGTATCCCACTCTTCCAGCATTGCATGTTCTCGGTCGTGTGACACGGACTTTGACGAGATTTGAAAACCATGAATAACAATCGAGTTTTGGAGTTTGAAATCACTTGAATTAGGCACACAATGCCTTAGAATATGATCTGAGAATTTGTATGTGCATTGATAGGAATCAAAGTATAAGAAGAATCACATAAGGCATATAATCACATAATCAAGTATAAACATATAAGGCACATAAAATCCTATCTATGCATATAAAATACATGAGAGGACTCATGTGTAAAGGTACCTAGTTATAGTCTAGGTCATTCCATTTCTAATAACCTAATTCCCTATAACCATGGCTCTGATACCAATCTGTCACACCCCGACCGACGGCGGAATCATCGGAGCGGACGAGGGAATGATGGATTGTTCATAACACATGGTTGTCTAATAGTGAAAATAATATTAAAATCAGATTACATGATAGAATAAGTACAACATACACAAATACAACAATCGAAACCACAAATAATAATTGTCTTTTATTATAACTAGGTCCGTGTCTTAGATGAGCACATAGAAGTCCACTATCTTGCTTAACCTGAAATCATGTGAGAAAATAAAGTCAGCTAACGAGTTAGCTGGTGAGTAATCACAGTTTTGAATATACATATAGATTGATTGATTGATTGAGAATAATTCAATTCACAAGGTAACATTAAGACTTATATTGCAATAGTAAAGCATATAGATAAACCGACACAATAACAACCCCTTGACTTGACACTTGCATATAATAGACTCCACACATACACCATAGATTAACTCCTGCCTCTGGCACAATCACCACTCGACTATTCATATGGGGTGGGTTATCCAAACCAGTAGATCTACATTGTTGCCAGGATTGATTGATTGATTGAATTAGGGTTTTACTGTCGTCCAGTTTATCACAGCATGTTCACATAATTGCAAGTAATAACATAACCTGTCTTGAATTGAATTTAGAGTGAAACAACAATAGAATATCATGTTTGAATATATTGTATCACATGATTTCCCCCAAATAGGAAATGATATAAAAAGGGGATATGAATACTCACTTGATTGATGAGATTGGATTTTGAACGTGATAGGTTAGACACCTGTGATTTCCTTACGGTTAACCTAAGGAACGGTGTCTCGTGTTAGAATAATAATGATTTGAAAGTTTGGGAATGTTTTAAGGTTTCCATTTTGATTTTGAATGGTGGTTTAAATATTCTATCTAATTTGTATGTCTTGAAACAAATAGATTTATTGAAAATGATTATGTTTAGATTTTAGAAATAAACGTATTAGTTTACGTATCTGTTTGATTTATTGTGAAAATGTGGAAAAATAAATAATTAATCTTATTAATTAATTATGTGATAATTAACTAATATGTTTAATTATTTAATTTATTAAAAGAAATGAAATTGTTATTTAAAATGATTTAAATATAATAAATTTATATATTTAATCATTATTTAAACAATAATAAATATTGTGTGAAATTATTACAAATAATATTGTGTCAAATAATAATTCAATAAATTAAATTATTATTAGGAGTTCATTTTTATTTATAATTTTGTATTATTTATAACTTTATTTATTTAAAACTTTTATTAAAAATAGATAAAATATTGAAATAAATTCCAGAAAAATAATTTAGTTGTTTAAATATTTTCAATGTCTTAAAAATATTTTTTATGATTTTTATGAATTTTTTTAGAATTTTTAGAGGCTTAAAATGGCCTAAAAAATGTTTAAAATATAGGAGGCTGCCGGGTTTCGAACCCGGGACCTCAAGGTTGAAATGGGGCGCAGGAACCAGTGAGCTAAGGGCCTTGGCCGCGTCTAAGTCCCGTTCGAAATTGTTTTAAACATAGTTTCCAATCAACCCCAATTTCCACATAAGAACCCTAGATCGAATCCCCCCAAATTGAACATCGAATCGATTTCGATTGCATCTGCAACCATGGGGCTTTCATTCCCCAAGTAAAAACGAGTATGTGGGTGTGTAGAATTACCTATATGGTGTCGATTTGAAGTTGATCCCAACGAAGAACAGGTCGCGGTCAAGGTCCAATTCGTTTGATATGCAAGAGATGATGATAATCCAATTAAATTTATACGAAGCTTTGGATGATGATAGAGACTAACAGACCTTTGTTAATTTTGAAGATTAAAACCCCGAGATGAGTGTTCGGGTGTGTGTGTGCCGCGACCGAGAGAGAGAAGTCGGGAGGGGTGTTTGGGTTTGTTTAAAATGAAATTGAAAGGTGCATTCAGTTGATAGTAGATATAGGATCGTTCGTGGAAGATTAATTCGATTATTTTTTTGATTTGGTGGTCGACAATGGTGAGTGCGATCGGGAAGAAGAACGTGGGTTGATGAGGGGTGGTGGGGTTGGCTGTGATAAAAAAAAAACAATTACAGAAATGGTCCCTGTGGTTTGTATCAGTTTGCAAATGAGATGTAAAGTTATAGTTAGTTTTAAAGGAATTACCATTTAGCCCCTTAAATTTGAGTTGTTATCATTTCATGTAACAAGGTTATGTAAAACTTATTATTATTATTATTATTATGATTATTGAAATTATTAGAATTAACATCAATATATTAAATTTAATTGTTTTCGTAAAATAATATTTTTTAATAAAAAACGCGATGTTACAGTGATAATGGTGGCGGTGGGTGGCAATGGTGCGGTGGTGGAGGAGTATGACAGGAGGGAAAGAGTGGGGTGGGGTAGAAGAAGTAGGACCCACCTTATTATGAAGTAAATGTGTCATCTTATTTTGTCTTTTAGTTACGGTATTTTAGTCTTTTTTACATTCACTTAACTGAGAAAGTTAATAGAAGTTAATGTCAGGGATCAATTACGTTACGGTTTAATAAACATTAAGGACAAAACCTGTATTTCTTAAAAGTTAGGATCAATATTACAATATGAGTAAAGCAGATGGACCAATCATGTAATTAACTCTACAATTAAGAAACCAAAAGATCTATAAAACTTTAAGCATATGTATTGCACGTGACCCAACTATGTCTTGAGCTCTAACTCTTATGTGTAATGTTTTTGTTCACCTATACATACAATATCTTTATATGTATATCCGTGTATGTATGTATACCACACCATATACACAATCTTTCTCTCTCATTTGACCGTAACCTTCACCGGTGAAATCCCACCACCACCACCTCCGGCAACCACCACCACCTCCGGCAACCACCACCGCCGCCGCCGCCGCCGGACAACCACCACACAAAACTTCAAGATCCACAAACCCCACCGACAATCAATCTTAAAGATTTCATCTTTTAGGGAAATGATATGTGAAATTACAGTTTTGCCCTCTGGAACCACCGACATGGTGGGGTCAATCTTACCACCACCACTTCAAAGGGGCCCACAACCTCCATATTACAACTCACACTCTCCTGTATATCACTAAAATCATCAAAGAAAACCCTCAGAGATCCATTAAAGCGATCTGTGTGTGTGTCAGTGTGTATGTATTTATGTGTTCCTTATGTATTAAGCCTTTAGCTTTCTCACTCTAGAAACCCAACACGCTTTCTCTCTCTAGAAATTCAACCATCTAACCCAACTGGGTTCTCTTCTCCCCATCAAGAAAAGAATCAATAAAAAATATAATCTTTGTGGGTTTTTATTATCTTTTCTTGATATGTTTTATAAAAATCGTACACTCATTTGCTGTTTACATTTCATTTCCAGAGGTTTCATAACGTGGGTCTAGTTTATATCAAGTTTAGAGAGAGAAATCTTTCTACTTTCTTGATTTCTTGGTTGGGTTTTCAAGAAACTGATATTGTGAAGTGGGTTCATCTTAAGTGTGTGTTTCTTGAAGTGTTTTTGTGTGAAAGGTCTCTACTTTCTTGATTTCTTGATAGGGTTTTCAAGAAACTCATATTGTGAAGTGGGTTCCTGTTAAGTGTGTGTTTCTTGAAGTGTTTATGTGTGAAATTAGTTTGTGTTTCGTGTGAGATTCAATGGATACGAAAGGAAGACTTGTAGCTGGCTCACACAATCGGAATGAATTTGTTCTGATCAATGCTGATGAAGTTGGAAGAGTAAGCTTATATCCCCAAATCCCCAATTCCCCAATCTGCAAATCTTTTAATTTTATAACCTAATTTGTAAAATCTTGAACTTTTAACTTAAATTTGTGCATATTTGTTAACATTTATGTCTGTCGGTGGCTTGAATTGTGTTCAAGAAATTACACATTTGGATAATAATTACTGGTCATATGTTAGATTTGGGTTTAATATGACACAAATCATATAAATTTGGGCTTAAAATCTGTATAAATCAGGGATCTTGAGTTAAGATCTTTATAATCTAGTTGACTTTTGATGAGAACTTATTATTGTGTGGTTTGACTTCTTGATCTGTAGTTAATGTTGTTTTATTTCTTTTAATAGGTGACATCTGTAAAAGAATTAAGTGGGCAGATATGCCAGATTTGTGGTGATGAGATTGAAATAACAGTTGATGGTGAGCCATTTGTTGCTTGTAATGAATGTGCTTTCCCAATATGTAGACCTTGCTATGAATATGAAAGAAGAGAGGGTAACCAAGCCTGCCCTCAATGCAAAACTCGGTTTAAACGGATTAAAGGTAGTGATAATCGTCTCTTTGTGTTCGAATTTGGTCAAGTTTAAAGATTTTGTGAAAATAATAAGTTGGATTATGGTTAGGGAGTCCGCGAGTTGATGGTGATGAAGATGAAGAGGAGTTTGATGATCTGGATAATGAATTTGAACTTGCAAATTATTCGAGGCGAGATGGTCATGGTGTTTCCGAGGCTGTTCTTTCGTCCCGCTTTAATAGTGGGCGGGGTGCACCTAATGTTTCTGGTTCTGCCACCCCTTCAGAGGTGGATGCTGCTGCTCTAAACCCTGAGATCCCTCTTCTTACATATGGTCAAGAGGTAAAGGACATTCTTTTATTGTAATACTGAATTACTGATCATTTATATATTAGTAGCAGAGTTAGATAATCTATGATAGGATGCATAAGTTCTTTAACTTATTACTTTATTTTGAAAATTTTGAACACCGAGTACGAAACCTCATAGGGTCATTTGGTGAAATCCTTATTTGTGATTTCATATTGGTAAGTTCAGAAGCAGAGTTAGAAAATATATGAAGGTGCTGCAAAGTTTTTTTAATTATGAATCTATATTAGAACTTAAGCACCTCTGCTAACTACAAAAAAGTCAAAAGGTTCATGGGTCAAACTGTTTTTCTTTTGGTTAGTTAATGTGATCATTTTGGTAATTATAGGATGATGGGATTTCGGCCGACAAGCATGCTTTAATCATCCCACCATTTATGAATCGGGCAAAGCGAGTTCACCCTATGCCGTTTTCAGACACTGCTTCATCAGTTTCTTGTAAGTAATTCGTTTTGACTAAATGTAAAATTTCAATTTTTGTAGCTTTCTTGGATTAATTTTCATATGTTTATTGTTGGTCTTTTTATGTTTTTAGTGCCACCTCGACCCATGGATCCTAAGAAGGATTTAGCAGTTTATGGGTATGGAACCGTTGCATGGAAAGATAGAATGGAAGAATGGAGAAAAAGGCAAAACGATAAACTACAAATGGTTAAGCATCAAGGTGATGGCGCTGGTGGCCAAAATGATGGAGATGTTGATGATCCTGATCTGCCAAAGTACATGCTTTTTTCCAATATAATTTGATCCTGATTAATGCTCGTTAATTTAGTTCTGCAGCAATGGTAGATTGTTACTAAAAACAAATCTTTTACCAGATAAAGACAAAAGCTTTCGTATTTAACAAGTAACTTAATTTTTTCTTCATAATTTATGCTTTAATTAGTTTATTTAAGTAATATGTTGATTAATTTTTTCTTCATAATTTATGCTTTAATTAGTTTATTTAAGTAATATGTTGACTTTAGTCCCCAAGATTTTATTTTTTGTTACTTTAGAAGGGTATTTTAGGAATTTCATCGTCGTTTAAGACACTTTTAAGTAAACTATGTGCCAAGTCAAATGCATTGAGTAAAATGTAGGTGCAAATGTGCAATAAAGTGTAAATGATCTTGTCTTACTTGTTATAGCCACGCATACATGAATTCATACACTCACATGTGTATGATATGTATACACATATACATATGCATTGAAGTTTAGGAACTTATTTTTATGTTATGTATGTATAGGATGGATGAGGGAAGGCAACCGCTTTCAAGAAAGTTACCTATTTCTTCAAGCAAGATAAATCCATACCGAATGGTGATATTGATTCGAATGGCGATTCTTGGTCTCTTTTTTCACTATAGAATCCTACACCCTGTTAATGATGCATACGCGTTATGGCTCATATCAGTTATTTGTGAGATATGGTTTGCGGTCTCATGGATCTTTGATCAATTCCCAAAATGGTTCCCAATTGAGCGTGAAACCTACCTTGATCGATTGTCACTAAGGTACATGGTCCCTTACTCCTTTTAACCTTGCATTGTTTAAAAACGCGAGTAGAGGTGTCAAAATGGGTGGGTCGGGGGAGTTGGACAATGGGTCAAAACGGCCCAGGTCACCAGCATTTGTGTCCTTTTTTTATTATTTGTTAACGTGTTAAACTAATTCTTTAATAGAATATTTTAGGAGCTTGAAAACATTTGAATGATAACTTTCTACAATTTTCAACCCTTTTGATCCATTTTATTTTATGTGCATTTCTTGAATATTATTTGTTATGATTAGTCATAACAGTAAGCTTTTGTTAGGTATGAGAAAGAGGGGAAGCCATCTGAATTGGCTCCCGTAGATGTTTTTGTGAGTACGGTGGATCCAATGAAAGAACCGCCACTAATTACTGCTAACACGGTCTTATCCATCCTGGCGGTGGATTATCCGGTGGACAAGGTTGCTTGCTATGTCTCTGATGATGGTGCCGCCATGCTTACATTTGAAGCGCTCTCTGAAACGTCTGAATTTGCAAGAAAGTGGGTCCCATTTTGCAAGAAGTTTAGCATTGAACCACGTGCTCCCGAGTGGTATTTTGCTGAGAAGGTTGATTATCTTAAAGATAAAGTGCATCCTTCATTTGTCCGGGAACGGCGTGCTATGAAAGTAAGAATATTAATTTGACTTTTCAGGTCAAACATATTGACTTTAGAATGATTTTTTTTGAACGGCAAATGTACGACCCTGCTTCGGAGGATAGGTGTTATCTTAATCGGGCCCCCCTATCCGTTTCCCAGGCGGGACCGCACCCTCAACCCCCTCAGGAGGAAACTCATTGATGAGAAAACCCCCTGGCTCAACTCTGAGCAATTTTTGCTCAGAGTGAGACTTGAACCCATGACCTCCCCTTTATTTACATGTCATGGGTACCCCACCTTAACCAGTTAGGCTAAGATCATTGGTTGACTTTAGAATGATTGACTTGTAGAAATAGTTATTAAACACTACATTTTGTAAAAAGTAAGGCAATGTATATGCCAAGATGTCCATTTTTATCGAAATTTGGTCATTCTTTTGCATCTTTTCAAAAAGCTCAATACAAGGTCAAAGGTCGACCATTTGAGTTTTTTTTCGTGCCATGGTGATTGATATGTACTGACTATAAACTATTTGAATTTTGATACACAGAGGGAATATGAAGAGTTTAAGGTAAGAATAAACGGGCTTGTTACAATGGCGCAAAAGGTTCCGGAAGATGGATGGACAATGCAGGATGGTACTCCATGGCCGGGAAATGATGTTAGGGATCATCCCGGAATGATTCAGGTAAGCATAATGTCTGTATTTTTTGGATATGGATATAATTTAATGTTGATGAAAACTTATTTTCTATATTATGAAAATAGGTATTTCTTGGGAATAATGGTGTCCATGACATAGAAGGAAATGAGTTACCACGTCTTGTATACGTTTCGCGTGAAAAGAGGCCTGGATTTGATCACCACAAGAAAGCGGGTGCCATGAATGCTTTGGTATGAATTTTATTTTATTCTTGTAGTTTACATAGAAGTGGTGGTTCGAGGTCTGTTTCATTTCTAATGGGTCAAATGGGTAAACTGAAAGTAAGAAGTTAAAATGAAAAAGGTTTATGTTGAATTTCACCTCCCAACTTTTCCCAATTAATTGTTCAAGTCTCTGAAGTTTCTAAACTGGAGAAAACCTGACCTGACTCATGTATAACCTGTACCAAGATTAAAGATTTTTTTATCTGTTACCCAACCCGTTTGTTTTACCATTTCCAAGTTTACAACTTTACGTATTTATATATACTTTTAAAGGGGAAGCATCTGACTTTCTTTTGTTTTCTTGAAGATCCGAGTGTCAGCTGTCATTACAAATGCACCATATATGCTCAATGTCGATTGTGATCACTACATAAACAACAGTAAAGCACTACGGGAAGCTATGTGTTTCATGATGGACCCCACATCAGGAAAGAAAATTTGCTACGTCCAGTTTCCTCAAAGATTTGATGGGATTGATCGTCATGATCGATACTCAAATCGCAACGTTGTGTTTTTTGATGTATGTACCAACCCCTTTGACGTTTCCTAGTCAATCTTTATATCATTTGATCATACTAATATCCACTTTATGTTTAGATTAATATGAAAGGGCTAGACGGAATCCAAGGGCCGATATACGTTGGGACGGGGTGTGTGTTTAGGCGACAAGCATTGTACGGTTATGATGCTCCGGTCAAGAAAAAACCGCCTGGCAAAACGTGCAACTGTTTGCCTAAATGGTTATTATGTTGTTGTTGCTTATCAAGAAAAAAGAAAGCCAAAGGAAAGTCAAAGCCAAAGTCAACAAAGAGCAAGAAGAGCAAAGACACTTCGATTCAAATACATGCATTAGAGAATATCGAAGAAGGAATCGAAGGTAAGTAATGTGTTTAAAGTTTAAACTACCCGCATTTGAAATATTTTTGTTCTAGTCGCGTAGAATAATAATAAGTATTTCATTTTGTAGGAATAGACAGCGAGAAGTCATCGCTTATGCCTCAAATAAAGTTCGAGAAAAAGTTTGGTCAATCTCCGGTGTTTATTGCTTCAACACTTTTGGAAGAGGGCGGTGTACCTTCGGGTGCCACATCAGCGTCACTATTGAAAGAAGCCATACATGTGATCAGTTGTGGTTATGAAGATAAAACCGAATGGGGAAAAGAGGTACGTGAAAGAAAGAATAAACTTAGAGGTGCAAAATGGGCGGGTGGGATCGTTAGGTAATGGGTCTAAACGGGGTATTTTAAAAGTGGTGATTTTTTATACGGGTCAGGTTGACCAAAACATTTTCTTTGCCACAATTTTTGAGTGTTAGAAAATACTTTCATCCATTATCTTACTGGTTAAATTTTCTTGATTTTTCTCTTATGACCCGTTAGAGATGAAACATGAAACGAGTCAAAATTGCCACTTCTTGAACTTTCATTTTGTGGGTTCCTTTTATGTAAACACGAGATGAAAGACACGCAAAATGAGGTGTTAGCAACTTTTTCGGTATTGTTTATTTATTTCAAGGTATACAACTAACTTGTAATTACAAAACAGGTTGGATGGATTTATGGTTCGGTTACAGAAGATATCCTAACGGGCTTCAAGATGCATTGCCACGGTTGGCGATCCGTTTATTGTATTCCAAAGAGGGCTGCATTCAAGGGTTCGGCTCCCATTAATCTTTCGGATCGTCTTCACCAAGTTCTGAGGTGGGCCCTCGGGTCAGTTGAAATCTTGTTGAGCCGACATTGTCCGATATGGTACGGCTATGGGTGCGGTTTGAAACCTTTAGAAAGGTTCTCATACATAAACTCGGTCGTTTATCCATTGACTTCTGTCCCACTGCTTGCTTATTGTACTCTTCCGGCTGTTTGTCTACTCACCGGGAAGTTTATTGTTCCTGAGGTAATAATTCTTTTTGGTTTTATCCTTCGTATGCATTTGGTGGGCCGGGTAGCCCGTCAAAGACGGGTACCTTTTAGTACAGGTCAGGTTAGGTTGACCCGAAACACTTTTGTCATGATTAACAAAACAATATCATTAAGAAAATACTAACTTTTTTATTCAAAGATGAATTATGGTGTTTTTTGTGTGTTTAAAGTTCACTTTGAGTGATTTTCAACCGACTCGTTTTCCTTTTAGCTTTCTTTATCGTGATTTTACCCGGTTGACCCGTTAGAGATTAAGTTGACCAAAATTGACCGATTAGTGAATGTATTAACTACCTCGCTAACTTGTAACCGTCATTTGCAGATAAGCAACTATGCCAGCATTCTTTTCATGCTCATGTTTTTATCCATCGCGGTTACAAGCATTCTAGAAATCCAATGGGGCGGTGTCGGTATAGACGATCTATGGAGAAACGAGCAGTTTTGGGTGATCGGTGGCGTTTCGTCTCATCTTTTCGCTCTTTTTCAAGGTCTTCTAAAAGTCTTAGCAGGAGTCAACACAAATTTTACAGTCACCTCAAAAGGAGGTGATGATGGTGAATTTTCAGAGCTTTATCTCTTCAAATGGACCACCATCTTAATCCCACCACTAACCCTTTTAATCATCAACATCATCGGCGTGATCGTCGGGATATCCGACGCGATCAGCAACGGGTATGAGTCGTGGGGCCCGCTTTTCGGCCGGTTATTCTTCGCCATATGGGTGATTTTACATCTTTACCCTTTCCTCAAAGGTATGATGGGAAAACAAAACAGTGTTCCCACCATTCTCATTGTGTGGTCCATTTTGTTGGCGTCGATCTTCTCGCTTTTGTGGGTTCGGATCAACCCGTTTTTGGACCGAGGTGGGATCGTTTTAGAAGTTTGCGGGTTGGATTGCGATTGAAGATACGGCGTCGGAGAATAAGCACTAAACAGAAGATGAAGATCAAATGTTTATTAGTGAATGTGTGTAGATATAGATATAAAGGGTTGGAAGCTGAGGATACAGTGATGAGTGATTTTGGAGAGTGTTTTTTTTTTTTTAATCTTTAAATTGATTCTTTTAAATTTGGGTAATTTTTGTGGGTTGTGAAGGATAGACTATAAGAGAGATTAATCTGTCTGTAATCCCAGAAAGAACATAAAGTTTAGTTATTATTATTATTATTATAATTTAATATTTCTTTCTGAACAAAGCTTTGTTCTTGAGTCTTATCCAGTTTACATTGATCTTTAGCAGTGCTTTTGATCAATTTGATCCATTTTCAACATTTGATTCGGCCGATTTCGACGAAGATTTGGGTAGAGCACTTAGCTATTGCTTTGCACAACGATAAAACCAAATGGGTTGGTTGGACTAGCCGAACCGAATAGGTTGGATGGGTTGGCTGGACTAGCCGGTTTGATTGATCGATTTTTATTATCATTTTTAAGATCGTTAGTTTGTAGTAAAATGTTTAAAATGATGAAGAGGTAAACTAAAATAATGCATACATTTCCTAACAGAAAAAAAGATTTAGATAAAAGGGAACCAGAAGTACAACTCAAACTATTCAAATTATATCAATCAATAACTTAATCAAATTTTTTTCTTTCAGGTCTATTAAAAATTACTTAAATTGGTAGGGACACATCCCAAACTATTCATTTTTTTTAAATCAGGCTTCAACCCTACTCGAAGCTAGGCTTAGAGGTGCACAAAAAACCGGGTCCCCGACCGACCCGGTGAACCGGCCTGAACCCGAACCGGTTTGGAACCGGCTCTAAGCCAAACCGGTTCAAACCCGGAAAAAACCGGCGGTTTGGGACCGGTTTGGGTTTTTCGTGGGTTAAACCGGTTTGGGTAGAAGCCTAGCCTAGGCTTCTACCGCCGGAAATTAGGGGTGTTCACAGTCTGACTTTGATGGTTTTTAGGTCAAACTGTGAACCGAGCAGTTACCAAAGGTTTTTATTATTGCAAACCAAATCCAAACCGTTGAAAACTAAAATCGGAACCAAACGAACCGTTACTAACGGTTTAGTTCCGGTTTGGTTTCATGGTTTGTGCTTATTGCGCTTCTAATCTTCTATGAAAAGATGTATATACGGAATGTATTAAAAAGTAGTATCTAAAAATAATTAGAATGGAACTATTAAAAAACAAGGTATTATAAAAATGCATATAAAGTATACTAGTTTAGTAACCCTTGTGTTACATGGGTTGATAAAGAGAAAAAAAATTATGCGTGAGAAAAGACATTAAAGTATGATATGTATGACTTCTTGAACAAATAAATTAGAATATGAAGGTTATCATAATCTAATAGTATTGGTAAACAACGTTCGACAATGAAAACAAATAAAGGTAAAACGGTTGAATAGAAAAAAAAATGAAAGATATTACATAATAAATAAGTCAAATAAGAATACAAAATTTATAACTAATATACGTAACTAAGATAAAGAACAATTAAAGAAAAAAAATGTTCAATTTGTGACGTTTCCATCAATCAATAATTTCAGTCCGTCTTTAAGTCTAGATAATACAACATACAACTGATCATATGTAAAAACTAGATCTTTAAAAGTCAACCTTAGAAAGTGATTATACTTAACTCTTTTGTTGATTATCATTGCAAAACACACAATAACTGAAAATTGTCATCTTTTAAATTTAAAAGTAATCTTCTTAGAAAAGAGTGTTAAACTAATCAGAATGAAAGTGTGCACCCCAATGTTTTTTCCGGAGATAATTTTAGCTTCAATAACCCTATTCCCAAGGCTAATGATATATAGTCTTGTTTCATTACATAACTCACTTTTTATCAATAATTTTAAACAACGTGACCAAGACTACAACTCTTACTATCAACTCATGATTCGACGATCTTAATATCTTAAGTCCATTCAAAACATCAAATGAATTTTAAGTTCATTCAAAACATCAGATGAATATAAGGTCTCACCAAATTAAAATTGGCATGGTCTGATCGACATCTACTATCAGAATTTATGTATTTCATTTAATCACCGGGGAAGAATGAGAGCAAGTGATAATTTATATTTTGAACTATTTATTTATTAGTTATAACATTGTTAATAGTTGGCAAACATACATTATAAGCTAACATTGGAAAGATTAATTAGACTTAATTTAAATAGTAAACTAATATATTTTCATGGTAATTACTAATTAGTTAACAAATTTTCTAAATATAACGTGCTAGCTTTAGTAAACCCGTGTTTTACACGGGTTGAATAAATAAAATCTTCATACTATAATAAAAGAGTATCTTGGGATGACACATGACAACACCATAATCATCCTCATCAATATTTTTCCGCCTCTCTATCCTATTAAATAATTACCTTGATTACTAATAATATTATTTAACACTTTCTTTATAAAATAAGAAATGTTTCTTAACAAGGCGATTGAAAGATTGTGAGATCGAAGACCCTTTGTAATCGAAGGCACCTGAAAGATTGTGAAATCAAAGACCCATGAGAAATCAATGAGCCCATCGATTGTACGTTCCATCGTTTTTCTAGTGGCATCAAAGGTGATTCAAGGTTGCATCGTTTTTCTTGGAGCTTTGGCTTCAATCGACGACAACAATTTTGTGCATGCTCGTTTTCCAAGTTCATTTTAAATTGATGGTCATCTGTAAATTGATGATGTTAATGTGTAAGGTTATAGGGATCTTCTGTTATTGTTCTTCAATTATTAGGAAATTGAATCTGTTGATTTTTTATGGTATCTATCTTGTTTTATTTTGGATGATTGTTTTCATTTTGGATGGCTTCAATTTGGATTCATTTTGATTTCATGATAGATATTGATTTTGGTTTTAGTGGAATCTGTTGATCTTGGTTGAGAATGATCATGGCATTTTAGTAATGTTTAAAAATTCCAATGGAATGTTTTAAATTCCATCATATGAGAAGGGTTGTTGAATTCCATTTGAATGAAGGAAAGTTTTTAATTCAGATTTTTTATTTGCTAAACATAATTTTAAATGGAAAACTTTTTAATTCTAACTTCAAGAGAATAACCAAACGGATCCTAAGTAATAAAATAATGATATCAACTTTTTAAAATTTTCTTTCAAAAAAAGTCAAACATTTTGTTTAAAAAAATTGTCATGTTTATAAATATCATTATTATAACTCTTACTTTTAATTATTTTTGGTTTATAAAAAATTACTTTTTAAAAACACTAAATTTAAAATATTTCATATTTTAAATAAGTTTGATGTTTAAAAAAATAATTTTATAATTTTTTTTAAAAAAATCCTATCCTACTACTCTAATAAAAGGGCAGTTAGGATTGTCACATGACACTTTTTAGACTCATCTAATGCCACATGACATTTTGACATTTAACAATAAATATTTATCCCGCCTAAAAGAATACAATCTCCCATTTTTATATTAATTTTTTTAAATACACATTTTGTTTCCAAATATAATTTCATCCAAACTTAACCGGATATAAATTAAAACCCTTCCATTTTAAACTAAAAACATACATCTCTTGCTTTTAGTGTAACCTTCCGTATTTTTCAAGTTAACTTTTGTTAATGGTAGCTATCTCTTGTAAGAGTTCGTTTGATATTAATACAATCACGAGGATTCATTTGTAAAGCTATAATAATAATAATAATAATAATAATAATAATAATAATAATAATAATAATAATAACAATAACAATAAATAATAATAATAATAATAATAATAATAATAATAATAATAATAATAATAATAATAATAATAATGTTAATGATAATAATAATCATACTAGAGGTAATCTTGTAAATAAATAAAAACAATAAAAGTTTATTATTGTAAAACTTGTAATTAAATGTTTTGAGCATATAACACCTTAAAATACAGGGACCAATTGTGTAAATTACAAAAAAAACCATCACCCACACCATCCTTTGCCTGTGTTTTCGGCGATCGGCCGGTGAGCTCTCCGGCGAGCTCAAAAACCGGCCAAAACCCTCGAAATGCAATCCCAAATCGTTCAGATCGTTTCATGGAACCGTTTCGAACTCTTGGTTGCACATTAATTTGAATATTAAGTCGGTTATGGAAGCATTCGAGTTTGGGTAACCCAAAGCCATCAACCGTGAACCGTTCAACAATAATGAATCAATAAAATGTAATTAATCAGGTATACACGATCGACTAATCAATTCATACCCGTTAATGATCTTAATTTCAAGCTTAACTCTGAATTAAAGACCAAATTGAACACTTCACATTCGTATCCCAATCGAAACCGAAGAGTACGAACCACATGAAATTGGAACTATATAACAGAGGAAAAATGTTTCTTTTGATCCCTTTCAACTCTCTGTAACCACCATTTCTTGAAAACTTCGCTTGATCATCGATTCTAAACCTTTGTTCTTCGCGAAGTGGACCGAGACTAAACCGGGCGTGATCACTTCAATTTGGTTGCAATCAAGTAAGTTTAACACACCATTGTGCTCGATTACACTTAGGGATCAAAAGCCCTATGGTTAATCTGAGTGATAACATCGAATTGATCTTCAATTTGAGGCTAAACGATTCTAGGGTTTATAAGAATTGGGGGTTGTTGTTGATTGTGTTTAAAAAGTTTAAAAACCAAGTATAACCATGGTCCTGGTTTACTGGTTACACACTCACATTCTGAACTTGAGGTCCCGGGTTCGAACCCGGGCACCCTCAACATATTTTTTTAGGTTTTTTCAGCCTTTTAAAAAATATATATATAAATTTCTAAAAATTATAAAAATCGGTTTTATAAACTTTATTTATTTTAAAAGTTATTTAATTATTTTCTGTAAATTTATTCTTTGAACATCTTAATATTTTTTATATAGAAGTACTAACAAATGTTATAATTAGTTTATTTTTCTTTACACACACACACACACACACATATATATATATATAAACTTTAAATAGTTGGAATCAATAAAAATATTATTGGTCGTTACATTATCCCTAATTATAGATTAATTATGTTAATTATAAAACTTTTTTTACATTTTATCATTTAATTTCACAAAAACATTTAAAAAAAGAGATTAGTAACTAACTTTATTTTTCTATAAAAATAACCCCCAAATTCCGATCAAAACCCTAGTTCGCGTTAAACGTTAATCTTATTATTAAACTTAAACTTGTAAAATATATATATTTAGTTACCGTGTGAAGGACTAAGTTGGAAGTTCTTATTATTCTTTTTAACCATCGTTTATACAATTATACATCATGTGAGTATTTTTATACCCTTTTTTATATTTTCACACTTAGGGTAAAACATTTTACCTTATAATCATTGCACTTGTAAATTCGTTTGATTCTTGTAAACTCTGGCAGTTCACTTATATGTTGTGGTTAGTTGATCTTGTAATTACCATGTAGTGACGATTATATGTACAATCACTAACTATGCTAGCCTGACGACGTCATAGATCTATGGGCTTGACAAGCCTGCTTGGTTAATCCAAGTACACTTAGCTAATCGTATAAATTTGTAAACGTGGAAAACTTGTAAACTGTCAAGGTTTGAATATGCATCTGTCCTACATCCCTAGTTACTTTGTTTACTAATTTATAACATGTATTGCCATCTTTTATATACTTATGTATTGAAAACTACGGAAATCTCACCAACATTATGTTGACCTTTTATTTTTAACATGTTTCAAGAAACGCGCAAGTTTGATTGCCACCTTTGAAGCTTATTCACACCTATGAATGGACCTAGTTAAATAAATGAATGAACTTGAAATATTTCTTATTATGTATTTTGATTTCTTATTTGAGACTTATATTTGTAATGTTACATCTGAAACTTATGATAATAATATTTGCATTTAAGATAACATTATGTGGCTATGAACAATCTTAACCCTCACAGCTCGACGATTCCGTCATTATGGTTGGGGTGTGATAGATTGGTATCAGAGCCCATAACTATAGGGATTTAGGTTATTAAAAATGGTGACCTAGACTATAGTTTATACATGAACCTCATAGAAGAATCTTTACATTCTTGAATATATATATTGTTGCATGCTACATGATGCTATCTACTTAGGAATGCCTTTTGTGCAACTTGATGCCTTAGATAGGTGTGCCTTATAATTAAATAAACTCGGTTACTTGTACCCTAAACTTATCTTTGACTCTTTGGCTCTCCCCGACAAATGAAACTTCCTAAACTTATTCTCGACGACATGTGGAATCTACACTTATTATCGTGGGTTTAATTCCTTGGACTCTATGTCTAATCTATGAAAATCTCATCAACGTTTTGATTTCATGGACCTAAGAAATTTGTGTGACACATAGACACATGTATTCTGGATTTCCTGGCAAAAGGCCTTCGGGCTAAGGCGGCAAGTATATCGTATAAATCTCATTATGAGACCAGTTATACTTACCTGGGGATTTCTGGGATGAGTGATAAACTATGGTCAACATATACAAGTTTCTAAGGCAAATGGGTCAATTTACCTTGACGTGTCAACGTCTTCAAATGACAATGTGTTACCAAATGGAACCACCCTATTTGTATTTTAAAAAATATCAAAAATCCTTGATTCCTTGAACTGGTTTATCACCGAAATTCTAATATTTTCTTATTCTTATCTTACAGAATGTTCCCGTTAATATTGAACTCGTTTTACTCCTCAATTCCTATGTTTAAACATCGTTATACGTTATGTGCCTCATGTAACTATCTTTATACCTTGACCAACGTGTACATGGATCTTAATATATCCAAAGATATTGGGCATCTAAACTGAATGGTTTCTTATAGTTTTCAATTCTCCTTAAAGCGTATCCCATAACTGAAATCATGCAATGCTGAAAAATGGAATACCTGCATCTCGGGATACTTTGTCTAGGCAAGGTATACACATAAACCTGATTCGACCATTAGATCCGTCTATCTGACCTGGAACTCTTAAGATGAGTGTACGCTTATAGGTACGCGTGTCTTCAGTAAAGTTGTGGTTGATGTAACACTTTGAGAAGTCAACGCATTTCCCTTTTGTTTCAAACCGAACGTTTACATCGCATTGTTGTATTGAATCATTTCCGTCATTGAACTTGTTTTCCTGATTTAAACCATTTAAGATTTGAGAACTTGCCACAATTAACTATGTTATCCCAAACTTTAACCTTAATCCTAGCAATTTCTCTGTTAATGTTAAATTGATGTAATTTAAAGTTTCTAAATTTCTAATCGATATCTCCTTGTTTGCTAAGTCGAGCTTTGTAAAATCTTTTAACCGTTTTGCACCGTAGGCAATGCAAGCGTCTGCAAGTCAACTTATAACTAAGGACACTCATATCTCCTAAATGAACCTATCTCATCAAAACATGGGTGAATCCCTTACTTTGGTGATGATTTTCCATTCGTTATTATTGTTTTTATGAAATTTCACCATCAAGACAGGAGTGAATTCCTTACCTTGATGACCATTTCTTATTCTTGTCCTTATGAATCCGTATCTTACCAATGGAAGTACCTCCTTAAAATAGGAGTGAATTTCATACCTCGATGATGGTTTTCAATTTTTCTATTGGGTGTTTATGAAATTTCATCCCCTGGATCGGGGTGATTTCCTTATTTTGTGGACAGATTTCACTCATTCTCCTCTTGAACTTGTATTCTACGAATGAAATGACCTCACCAAAATACGATGAATCCTGTACTTTGGTGACCAAGGTCAATTCTCGATTTTTTTCTTGTTAATATGAAAGCAATCATCAAGACATGCGTGAAATCCATACCTTGATGATAATTTCACCCATTAAAAATTTTATGGATGGTATTTTCCTCAAATGAAATGACCTCATCGAAGTAGGAGTGAATTCTGTACTTTGATGAAGCTTTTTATTTTGCTATATGTTATTTCTATAAAACTTACCGTTAAGATAGGAGTGATTATCCTTACCTTAATGGTAAGTTACCTTATTTTATTCTTGTGGATCCTTAACAATGAGTTAGGGTCAAACTCTCGCTTGGTAGTTAAGAGTCATATTTTGGGAAATACACCACCAAGCTAGGAGTGATGACCACATCTTGGTGACTATTCCCATCCTTTGATCTCAAACCTACCAATGTTTTAAAACTTCAATTGACAAGAAACATGTAATAACTTGAAGGGTGAACACCTTATCTGATTTATCGACGATAGTGTTTCAGCCAGTCAAGCTAAAGCATGATTCCTGAACTCAAAAGAGGTCTTTGTCACCTTAGGGTAACCCTAATTCCAAGGGTGGAACATTTAAATTTTTAATCGATTTCTTTTCTCATGCCGTTATGTTTAATTTGTCATTTGATCTGGCTATATGAAACCTTTTACTTCTTACTTATCGATTTTTCTTCGGGTTATCATCAACACTTAATTGCACGATGATAACACTCCTAAAACAATCCTTCGTACAAGATAAAGTCATTATAAATGTACGTCATGTTTTTTTCTGGTTATACCAATGCACGGTTATAGTCAAAGGTATGATGAATCTCGTGTGCAAGCCTTACTTGGAAAGCTACTTGTGATTGTCCTTATTGTTGATATTCTGAATTATTTAAATTCTAATCTGATCATGAGCAACATCTTTGTTTCACTCCTTACCTATAATTAAGAATGCAATTCCCATTATTTTGGATAATCTTTGAACTCCTAATCTTGAAAATCTCCAAACCTCTATCCTGATTGCGACTCATAATACTTGTTATTACATTTATTCCGATGTGGACAAAAAGGATCATGAATTTCCGCAATTAGTATTCATGGTTTGGCATAAAGGAAAAGTGGACCTAGCTTGGTATATATTCAAATTGCCTCTTATTTTTGATGTCATAATGACATTTGGTGCATTATTGGTCGATTGACTAGTTTTGCGCATTTCATTTTGACTCATGTGAGATAACGAGTCGAGAAATCGACTCGTACCTATCTCAAATAGTCGGTCATCATGGTGTGTCGTTAAACATCGATTGTTAATTCTGACGATCGATTTACCTTTAGTTATTAGCAATGTCTCTAATCATCTTTGGAAAACCAGCTCAAAATCTCAGCATATCGTATCATTCTTAATCTGACGGTTTGATACATACATAAGATATCGTTAAGCTTGTGTCATTTTATATAGTGGTACTTGGGATTCTTAAATTCCGTCGGCCAACCTTTCATACAATTACGAGACTTTTTCATTGGCTTCAAGACGTCACCTTATTACTAGATGTTTGAGAGTAGTGAAAAAGTGACTTATAAGTCTAATATACCTCTGGAACTCATCATCATTTTCCAACGTTTCATGTGTCAAATCTAAAAGAGTTAGTTTGTCAATGATAACTTTCGCATTCCACTGGAAGAATTCAAATTTGCATCGTGTCAAAAACCCTATAAAATTCCATAATTCGCAAAGTGAAGCATCTCACCCATAATCAAACGTCAATTACAGTCCGTTAGTACACTTATCTTTCATCATTAGTCTCCTGTTCATTTAAGTTTCATTCTTAGTTTCAGGACGAAATTCTTAAAAGTTGGGGAGACTGTAACCTTCAGTATTTTTCAAGTTAACTTTTGTTAATGGTAGCTATCTCTTGTAAGAGTTCGTTTGATATTAATACAATCACGAGGATTCATTTGTAAAGCTATAATAATAATAATAATAATAATAATAATAATAATAATAATAATAATAATAATTATTATTATTATATATATATTATTATTATATAATAATAATAATAATAATAATAATAATGTTAATGATAATAATAATCATACTAGAGGTAATCTTGTAAATAAATAAAAACAATAAAGTTTTATTATTGTAAAACTTGTAATTAAATGTTTTGAGCATAAAATTATAACACCTTAAAACTACAGGGACCAATTCTATAAATTACAAAAAAACCCATCACCCACACCATCCTTTGCCCGTGTTTCCGGCGACCGGCCGTTGAGCTCTCCAGCGAGCTCAAAAACCGGCCAAAACCCTCGAAACGCAAACCCAAATCGTTCAGATCGTTTCATGGAACCGTTTCGAACTCGTGGTTGCACATTAATTTGAATATTAAGTCGGTTATGGAAGCATTCGAGTTTGGGTAACCCAAATCCATCAACCGTGAACCGTTCAACAATAATGAATTAATAAAAACGCAACGCAATTAATCAGGTATACACGATCGACTAATCAATTCATACCCGTTAATGATCTTAATTTCAAGCTTAACTGTGAATTAAAGACCAAATTGAACACTTCATATTCGTATCCCAATCGAAACCGAAGAGTACGAACCACATGAAATTAGAACTATATAACAGAGGGAAAATGTTTCTTTGATTCCTTTCAACTCTCTGTAACCACCATTTCTTGAAAACTTCGCTTGATCATCGATTCTAAACCTTTGTTCTTCGCGAAGTGGATGGAGACTAAACCGGGCGTGATCACTTCAATTTGGTTGCAATCAAGTAAGTTTAACACACCATTGTACTCGATTACACTTAGGGATCAAAAGCCCTATGGTTAATCGGAGTGATAACATCGAATCAATCTTCAATTTGGAGCTAAACGATTCTAGGGTATACAAGAATTGGGGGTTGTTGTTGATTGTGTTTAAAAAGTTAAAAACCAAGTATAACCACGGCCGCGGCCCTGGTTTACTGGTTACACACTCACATTCTGAACTTGAGGTCCCGGTTCGAACCCGGGCACCCTCAACATATTTTTTTAGGCTTTCTCAGCCTTTTAAAAAATATATATATAAATTTCTAAAAATTATAAAATCGGTTTTATAAACTTTGTTTATTTTAAAAGTTATTTAATTATTTTCTATAAATTTATTCTTTAAACATCTTAATATTTTTTTATATAAAATAGTACTAACAAATGTAAAATTAGTTTATATAGTTGGAATCAATAAAAATTATTGGTCGTTACGTTATCCCTAATTATAGATTAATTATGTTAATTATAAAACTTTATTTACATTTTATCATTTAATTTCACATAACAATTAAAAAAAAAGAGATTAGTTAAGTTTCCTTTCGTTGCATTAAAATATATATTTATGATTTCGATAACTAACTTTATTTTTTTATAAAAAATAACCCCCCTAGTTCGTGTTAAAACGTTAATCTTATTATTAAACTTAAACTTGTAAAATATATATTTAGGTACCTTGTGAATGACTAAGTTGGTAGTTTCTTATTATTCTTTTAACCATCGTTTATACAATTATACATCATGTGAGTATTTCTATACCCTTTTTTCATATTTTCACACTTTGGGGTGAAACATGTTACCTTATAATCATTGCACTTGTAAATTCGTTTGATTATTGTAAACTCTTGGCAATTCACTTATATGTTGTGGTTAATTAATCTTGTAATTACCATGTAGTGATGATTATATGTACAATCATTAACTATTGCTAGCCTGACGACGTCATATATCTATGGGCTTGACAAGCCTGTTTGGTTAATCCAAGTACACTTAGTAATCGTATAAACTTGTAAACGTGGAAAACTTGTAAACTATCAAGGTTTGATTGTGCATCTGTCCTACATCCTTAGTTACTTTGTTCACTAATTTATAACATGAATTGCCATCTTTTATATACTTATGTATTGAAAACTACGAAAATCTCACCAACATTATGTTGACCTTTTATTTTTAACATGTTTCAAGAAACGCGCAAGTTTGATTGCCACGTTTGAAGCTTATTCACACCTAGGAATGGACCTAGTGAAATAAATGAATGAACTTGAAATATTTTTTATTATGTATTTTGATTTCTTATTTGAGACTTATGTTTGTAATGTTACATCTGAAACTTATGCTAATAATATTTGCATTTAAAGATAGCGTTATGTGGCTGTGAACAATCTTAACCCTCACATCTCGACGATTCCGACGTTAAGGTTGGGGTGTGACATTTAGTCCTAGCAAACTCTATAATTAATTTTAAAAATTAACTTCTTATCAAATCTTCATTTTCTGAAAGTCAAAATAAGTCATAATTCTAAGATAAATGTTTACTTTAAGATTGTATAGTACCACTCAAAGACACACCAATTATAATATTTTATATGTTTTTTCTATAAAAACTACTATTAGTAAAATAAAGAACTGCTTTTAGAAATTAAAATAAAACACTATTAAAAAGGTATTTAAATTAGGCATCAGTATTTTCAATTGTCTTTTTTCATTACCATCTCTTTTCTTTTTTTATTTGTTACCATCAACAAAATCATTATTTTCCAAAATTTAAGATATTTTTAACTAATTTTTTAAACGTGTTCTTATTTCATTAGAAATATTTATTTTTTTTATAAGTGATTTCTTTAATTTATTAGATAACGTGTTTCTGTTGTCTTTTTATCCAGATTTATTATATAATTTTTTATTTAGGTAGAACTCTTTAATCAAGTCTATTAAGATATAGAGTAGTCATTTTTAGTGTGGAATTTAGAAGGTTTTTTAATTTATTTTTGCATTTTTCATCTTTAGTTGTATTATAATGTGAGCGTAAGTTTAATAGTAAACTCAACCAAATATGTGCATGATTATGAGTTATAATTAGTAGCAAAAGGCATCACAGATTCTTCTCTCAATGAGTCTCTTTCTTTAGTAAATTGTCATACAATTTTTCTTACACTATCATATTTTACGTTTTTTTTATCATTTACAATTGCTCAAGACGAGATTAGTCAATATTTTACTTTTTTTATAATTGTCACGTTAGATTATTTAATTAAAATTTTAAACTCATGTACATTACTTTGATAAAAATTTTATATCATTTTTTATTACTTATAATTTTTACTCATATGTAATTTTAGTCGCATATTTTAAAATATTATTTTATAATTAATAAATTTTATTTTATTTAATATTTTATTTATTCAATCCTTGTAATACACGGATTCACTAAAGCTAGTATTCTAATAAAAAGATAACTGTATAGTACACGTGACAACACTACCATTATTCTCACAAAATTTTTCTTGTTTTTCTTTCTTATTAAATAATTACCTTAAGTAAAAATAATATTATTTAAGTCTTTTTGGGTGAAGACATGTGGTAAGGCTGATGTGGATACCAGGTGACTATCTAGATTAAGGCCATGTGGTTAATAGTTAGGTGGTGTTTGTTTTTTTGAAAAAGAGCTTCTAAAGCGTTTTTGTCTGCGCCAAAAAGAGGCGGGCAGATGTTTGAGGTCTGCAGAGTGTTTGTTTTTTTGAAGACGTTTCATTAAAAAACGTCTGCAGGAGGTCTACATGGAGAAGATGTGGACATATGTCTTCTGAGATCTTCTAACCTCTTCTCACATCTCCCCACCCTCCCCACCTCCCTCATCGGCCACCCCACCTCCCCCATCGGCCACCCCACCTCCCCCATCGGCCACCCTACCTCCCCATCGGCCACCCCACCTCCCCCCACCGGCCGGACCACCGCCGCCACACCACTAGCCCTTCCACCAGCCCCGTCATCCACCTTCGTCGCCCCAACCACCATCGACCTTCAACCCCATCCCCAAATCCACCCATCGATCAAATCCACCGGTTTGTTACCATCGATCAAATCCATCGTCAGTGGAGGGCGGTGGCACCGTCGGTGGCGGAAGCTTTGTTGACATCGACTTTGTAAGATGCGAAAGTCATGGTTGGGTAGAGTGATTGTTCGCCGATTAAGATGTACGGAGGTTGTCTTCTTGGTCTTTTCTTCAACATCCAGACATGCCGATTAAGGTACGTACACACATAGATAAAGTGTTATCACTGTGTGTTTTGTTGTTGTTCTTTCCAGAAGCTCAATTGCAAGCTTGATTTTGATTTGTAATGTTATCGTGATGAATTGTTTAGAGAAATCAGGTCTGATTTTGAGGCGTTTAGGTGGAGGTAGTTTGATTTGACTGCAGCTGTGAAGTTTTTCTGGAGTTTTGATTTCGATTTTGATTGTTGTCGTTTGTGCTCATAGGCGATGTGATTGTTAAGGATTTTACAGTTTTTGCATCGAATCGGGGTGTAGATGTGGAAATCTATTGATTGTAGTAATCGTGCTTTGTGAAGATGAGATGTATCGAATTAAATGTTGATTTGATAGCTTTAATGTTTTGAATCTTCATCTTCAATGTTTTCACTGTGATCCAATGCCTACGCCATGGATATAACCACTGCTCTTCTGATTCACTTTTAGGTTCTTAGGGTTTCCTTCTAATTTTTAATTTAGTTTAGGGGAAGGATGCGTGAAAACTATATTGTTTTAAAACACAGATTTTTAATATATAATTTAAAATGTTCTTCAACTATGATATGAAAAATATACAATTATATAGGTATGTTTGGTTATAGTTGCCTCGTGATATAATGAGGGTAGGATTGATATAGCGTGAAAGTTGCAGGTTGAATTGGAGATATAAATAAATAAATTTACTTTAATTACATAATATTTTAATAGTCTGCAGACGTTACAAAACAAACAGTCTTCTTATTACAGACTGCAGACGTTTGGTCCACATCTTCTCCTGCAGATGTGGTCCGCAGACTGCAGACGTTTTACCTCTTCAGAAACAAACAGCACCTTAGTCTTTTATTAGATGTTATAGATACAAATAGATAAAATATGATACACTTGTATAGGAGAAATGATCTGTAAGGCGTAATAAGATCAAACTTATCTTAGGCTTAGTAACCCATTTCCTTTCAATTAGTTTAAGAAATCCCTTAACCTAGTTTACCTATTTTAGTCCAATTAAGCTCAAATGCCTTATATAAATAAATATATATACCTAATATCAGATACTTAAAATTTGTAAACATAATTAAATCTTACGGCCGGGTCCCGTTCCAATCGGCCAGTTTTTAGCATAAACCGCAAACCAAATTGTTCGTAAGGTTTGAAAAGTTTGAAACCGACCGACCAAAAGTTAAGGAAGGAAACCGACCGTGAAACCAAACCGATGCCCTGTTTGGGCGGCGGTTTTTAACGAAACCGTGAACACTCGGCCAAAATGAGCTCCCAAGACCTCGACGAAGGTGTTGCTGAAACTCCTGAGGCCCCTTGCCAAGGTTGCCCTAGCTACACTAAAAGTTAGTGCTGGTTTCAAGATTCGGTCAATTAAAACATCAAAACATAATATTATGAATTTTGTAATGTCCAAACCACTTGACTTGCTTTGATTTGTAAGTTTAGTTGCTTTTACTCTTAAACATCATCCAATGAACTTACACTTTCATTTTATTATAGCAAAATATCGAGTAAATTTATCCAAGAATCATTAGTGAGGCTAGAGGTGTAAACGAGTCAAGCCGGCTCGCAAGCTACTTGAGATCGGATCGATAAAAGCTTAAATCGAGCCAAGCTTAAACGAGTTCAAGCCTGAGCTTTGAATATTGAGGTCGAGCCGGCTCGTCGTATAATTTTTTTATCAGCGCGGCTCAAATTACACCACTTCATGACACATGTTGAGAGGCGTACATGCCACACCTATGAAAGATTAGGGGCCTTTTTTGTGCGCTTAACATACTTCAGGGCGTTTTTCAAAAATTAAATTTATTATATGTATAAGGAGCTAGGGTTTTAGATTACAGTTCACTGGGGCAACCACCGCCGCACGGCTATCTTTGCAGGTTCTTTCTTCCTTCTGATCTTTATCTACACATCTTGATTTCATAACAATCAGTTTTTGAATTCATTTGATAATCAATGATTTTAAGCCATATATGATTCAACTGCAATGCAGTCGATTCTTGAATTCATTTGATGATCAATGATATGAAGCTATATGATTCATATGAGCTGATTCATTTGATAATCAAGGATTTGGAGCTGTTTGATGTAGTTGTTATACAGTCTTCTGTCTGCTCAAAACCCTACATTTTATTGGTGAATATAGGAGTGATGATGTGATATTTACATTTGCAGATTCTTGATTTCGTAATAATCTATTGTTAAATTCATTTGATAATCAATGATTTGGAGCTGTTTGATGTAAATGTAAATTGGTCTTCTGGTTGATAAAAACCTTTTTTTTTACGTGAATAGAGATGGAAGATATGGATCTATGTTCTGTTGTTGATGTATTAGTTTTGTGGACAAGATAATTATTTATGTTTCTATGTACATATAATTATAATGCTCTTGCATCTTGTGAGTTTTCAATGATTTTGGGATATATATGTTGATTCTGATGAGTGTTTGTAATTGTTCTTCTTTTGTTTGTATTTATAGGTGAGAGAGAAGGATGTCGCACAGGAAGTTTGAGCACCCCAGGCATGGTTCCCTTGGATTTCTTCCCAGGAAGCGTGCTGCTCGCCACAGAGGAAAAGGTACACATAAATTTATTTATTTTTGCATTATCTTTTGTAACACTGAAAGATATGGGTGATCATTTGTTAATTCAGATCTATGTATGTGTGTATCTGTGTATGAATGTGTGTCTGTTATCTTTTTTTTCTTTGTTTTGGTTTATTACTGTAGATGTGTTTACTGGTTCATAAGATTGTGTCATTTTGAAGGTTTTTATCTTCTCTCAAAAGTAAATGTTTTACCCTGTTTGAAGGTTTTTATGCAAGGAATTATGTGGGGATTTTTTTCCCTTTATTTGTCATACAATTTCTGTAAAATGTTTTCATTTGGCTTGGACATTAATTATGTAAGTAGATGTTCACCATTTCAAGGGGTTCTAATAAAATTTATGGTGGTATTTTTCTTTGTTATAATCAACTTAAGGGTTACTGTCTATTATACGGTATTGACTGTTGCGCACTGCTTATGGAATGTTACATATATTGTAGTAAACGGCATTATATTCTCTTGTTTTTAGTAATAATCGAATTAAGTTGTATGTGGTAAACTAGTTATTATTTATTTATTATGTATCTTGCAGTGAAGGCTTTTCCCAAGGATGACCCGACCAAGCCATGCAAGCTAACTGCTTTCTTGGGTTACAAAGCTGGTATGACCCATATCGTCAGAGAGGTCGAGAAACCTGGATCAAGTAAGCTATTATTGATGTTCAGTTACCTTTTTAGTCTTGTGTTTAATTTCTTTTTTTGGCCCCTTATGAGAAGTTTTGATTTTTAGAGCTCCACAAGAAGGAGACCTGTGAAGCTGTTACCATCATTGAGACACCTCCAATGGTGGTTGTTGGGGTGGTGGCTTATGTCAAAACTCCACGCGGGCTTCGATCCTTGAACACTGTTTGGGCTCAACATTTGAGTGAAGATGTGAAGAGGAGGTTCTACAAGAACTGGTGTAAGTCCAAGAAGAAGGCGTTCACTAAATATTCTAAGAAATTTGAATCTGATGAGGGTAAGAAGGATATTCAGTCCCAGTTGGAGAAAATGAAGAAATATGCAACTGTTATTAGGGTTTTGGCTCACACACAGGTTAACATTTTCTCATACTTAACAAGAGATTATCTACTTATTACAAACTCATTACCTCAAATAGAAGGCATTCAGACCTAACTCCTCATATAATTTTATATATCATATTCAGATAAGGAAAATGAAGGGGTTGAAGCAGAAGAAAGCACATCTTATGGAAATCCAAGTGAACGGTGGAACAGTTGCCCAAAAAGTCGATTTTGCCTATGGTTTCTTTGAGAAACAAATCCCAATTGATGCTGTTTTCCAGAAGGATGAAATGATTGACATCATTGGTGTAACAAAGGGTAAAGGTTATGAAGGTGTGGTGACCCGTTGGGGTGTGACTCGTTTGCCACGTAAGACTCACAGGGGTCTGCGTAAGGTTGCTTGTATTGGAGCATGGCATCCTGCCAGGGTGTCGTTCACTGTTGCTAGGGCTGGTCAAAATGGCTACCATCACCGTACTGAAATGAACAAGAAGATCTACAAGCTTGGCAAATCTGGACAAGAATCCCATTCCGCTCTTACCGAGTTTGACAGGTTTGTTATGTTTCAAAGAGTATCTATTTCACCCAATAAGAATACGGATTCATTACATTCTTTTAGCCAATACAAATGCATATTGATGGTTACTGGAACAGGACTGAGAAAGACATAACTCCAATGGGTGGCTTCCCTCATTATGGTGTGGTGAAAGACGACTACTTGTTGATCAAAGGTTGCTGCGTGGGTCCCAAAAAGAGGGTTGTGACACTCCGCCAGTCATTGCTTGCGCAGACATCGCGTTTGGCTCTTGAAGAAATCAAACTCAAGTTTATTGACACATCATCAAAATTCGGCCATGGTCGTTTCCAAACCACAGAAGAGAAGCTCAGGTTCTACAATCGCCAGAAGGCATGAAAACAGGTACTTTTCTGTTTGTGGGATCGTTTTTGGTAAGTTTGATAGCTTATTTCAAGTACTGCTATGTTTCAAGAGAGACCAGTTTCAGTTGTGCTTTTGTTGTTGATTGCCTTTAAGCAAGGACATGTTTTCTATATACCTTTAATGACTTTCTTATATTATTAAACCTTCTTAAATCTTGATTATCTGATAATAGTATTGTTCTTGAAAGTTTGATAAAGCCACGTCTCATCGATGACTGTGAAATATGATGTTGGGATATCGAAAGCGTGTGTCTTGGATGAACACAAGCCATGAAGTTCTGCGCATTAGGTTGAGGTTTTTTGGTGTATGCATCTCTTTTTAAAAGTTTCAGCATTTATCAACTCATCAAGTTGACGTGTCTTGAACACTTTCGCATTCATCAACAGTCCATTTTCAAAATGTTTCAAAATAGAAATCTACTTTATTGCAAAATCAACAAAAGACGAGTGGTTTAGCTTCTTAGGAAGCGACCACGTAAGATCATTGAGTGATAAAATCGCGTCTAGGATCACTTTCAGGTTTCTTAAAGCAATACCAGTTGGTTCTGATGTGCATACAAACACACAAACCTGCTGTAGTTTCCTAACAATCTCGGGAAGAATGGTGTCGTTGACATGGTGGTCAAGTAGGAATTTCAGAACAGTGGTTTTTACTAACAAAATTTGTTAAGGTGTTAGTTGTAGTTCTTGTAGACAAGTATAAAGTGTTCTTTTAAAGTTGTAACAATCCTAAATAACAATGATATTAGTTAAAGGGTGGGGTTATTCTACAAAGTGTATTTTTTGCTACAATATGTGAGAAGACATAATGAGGTTAAAAAAGTTAAAAAAAAATTGTATTTCACAATTTAAATCAAATTTTAAAAAAGCACTTCGGAGTCACTGTTTCTCTCATCATCTCTCTTTCAGGAAAAAAATAAAAAAAATAATAAAAAAATTCATTGTGTCTTTTTATGATATATTGATGTCATTGTGTATTTTATAATGACACAATGACGTCATTATGTCTTTCACAAATGACACAATAAAACTTGGAATTACTTTTTTAAAATTCGATTTAGATTGTGAGATATAATTTTTTGTCTTTTTTTGACTTATTGTGTCTCCTCACAATTTGTAGCAAAATACACTTTTTATTTGAACATTTTTTTTAGTTAAAACGTTTTTTTATAGTCAAACCATTTTTTCCCTTTAACAAAGCTCTTAGATTTCAATCATGTTTCAATCGGGTCTAGTCTTGGATCATATTTGAATCATGTTCCCATCGGTAAAGGGTCTGTAAGTTTACGGATAACAAGTTCTCATGTTTTCATGACAGCAAACAAACAAACAAACAAACAAACCCAGTATATCACACTCAAAAGTAGGGTCTGGGGAGGGTAGGTGGTGGCAAGTCTTTCCTCTATCCCGATAGGTAGAGAGACCGCTTCCAAAGAGACCCCCGGCTCGATAACAAAAGCAATAAAGCTAGGAAATCAACATATAATCAAACATATGATATAAGCTATATGATATATGATATATGAAACAGCAAACATTAAAATATCATCAAAAAGAAATATAAAATGAACAAGCCTGCATCAGGGAAGTAACAAATTTTCCCTAAAAAGGTCGCAGTGTACTACATACACATCAGGCCCCGTAAGAAGTAATGAAAGTCCCTTCGTAGCTACAGAATCCACTAAAAGTCCTTAATTTTAATTCTACGTCTCCACTCGCTCCTATCCCCGATCATGTGCTCAGAGAGGTGCAAGTGTGTCATATCTCGCCTAATTATCTCTTCCCAAGTAAGCCTAGGTCTTCCTCTACTCTTCCTACCCTCTATGACGATGTTCTCCACTGCTCTTACCGGTGCTGCCATTGGTCTCCTCTTGACATGTCCATACCACCTTAATCTTCCCTCTCGTATTTTATCTGCAATACAAGCCACTTCTAACTTCTGTCGAAACACTTCGTTTCTTATCCGATCCAGTCTTGTATGGCCACTCATCCACCTTAGCATTCGCATTTCCGCAACCTCTATTTGTTTCTCGTGCGATTTCTTTATGGCCCAGCAGTCTGTTCCATATAGCATAGCTGGGCGTACCACGACTTTGTATAGTTTTCCCTTAAGTTTTGCTGGAAACCTCTTGTCACATAGGATCCCTGATGCTGCTCTCCACTTGCACCATCCTGCTTGGACACGGTGAGCTACATCGCTGTGTATCTCTCCGTCTTCCTGCAGGTACGAGCCCAGGTATTTGAACCTAGATGTCCGTGGGACCGGCATACCCTGGATACTGATTTGGGTGTCCTCTTCCTCGTCACCACCAAAGTTACAATGCATGTATTCCGTCTTAGAGCGACTTATCGTTAATCCTTTGTTCTCCAGCGTTGCTCTCCACTGCTCTAGCTTGTCGTTAAGCATCATTTTAGATTCTGATATTAGGACAATATCATCCGCAAAGAGCATGCACCACGGGACTGACTGTTGTATAGACTTAGTCATTTCATCCAACACTAGTGCGAAGAGAAATGGGCTCAATGCCGATCCTTGGTGGAGTCCCACTTCCACTGAGAATGAGTCTGTGTCTCCTACCGGTGCTCGCACACGCGTTTTTGCCCCGTCATACATATCCTTAATTAATTTGGTATACCTCTCTGGTACCCCTCTAAGTCGTAGAGTTTCCCAAATTAGTTGTCGCGGTACACTGTCATAGGCCTTTTCTAGGTCGATGAATACCATATGGAGGTCCCTTTTCTTTTCTCTATATTTCTCCATTATCCTTCTTATGACGTGTATGGCTTCTGTCGTAGAGCGTCCTGGCATAAATCCAAATTGGTTTATTGCTATCTGGGTTTCCCGTCTAATTCTCGTGTCAATAACTCTTTCCCATAGTTTCATCGTGTGACTCAGTAGCTTTATTCCCCTGTAGTTTTCGCAACCTTGAATATCTCCTTTTTTCTTATATATGGGGACTATGACACTGGTTCTCCACTGGTCTGGCATCTTCCCTGTCTTAAAGATAGTGTTGAATAGATCTGTTAGCCATTTGAGACCCTCATCACCCAGGCATTTCCACGCTTCAATCGGTATGTTGTCTGGCCCCACCGCTTTAGCCCTTCCCATTTTTTTCATAGCTCTTGTAACTTCGTCAACTGTGATGCTTCTACAATAGCATTGGTTTTGTTGCGTTGTTTGAGTTATTCTATCTACCTCAGTTTGTTGATTTTGATTCCTATTGTTAAATAGGTTATCGAAGTAAGTTTTCCATCTGACCTTGATATCTTTCTCCTTCACCAAAACCTTTCCATCCGCATCCTTTATGTACTTGACCATTGTCAGGTCCTGTCTTCTTCTTTCTCTTGCCTTGGCTATCTTAAACATGTCATGCTCTCCTTCTTTCGTCTCTAGTCGCTTATACATCATTTCATACGCCGTGTTCTTTGCCTCTGACACCGATTTTTTCGCTTGTCTCTTAGCCTCCTTGTACTTTTGTTTTAGCTCCGCGTGTTCTTCGTCATTGTTACAGTGTATGAGCTCTCTAAAACTTTGTTGTTTGATACGTATCTTCTCCTGTACATTTTCGTTCCACCACCATGATTCCTTATGACCAACTGCCCTTTTTGTTGTGACTCCAAGCGTTTCTTTAGCTGCTTGGATGAGCCTATTTGCCATAACCTCCCACTTTTGGTTTGCATCTTCCTGTGTCCCAGTTTGGTTCTTTTGTATGACTTTATCTCTAAAAATGGTAATCTTTTCGTCTTTGAGCTGGCCCCATCTGATCTTGGGTGTAACTCTCTTGTTCCGTTGGGCAATTGGCCTCTTGACGCTTATATCCGCCACCAACATATGGTGTTGCGTCACAACCGTCTCTCCCGGGATTGCTTTACAGTCTTTCCACGAGCTTTGATCTTCTCTCCTCATCAATAGATAGTCTATCTGCGTGTGTCTCCCGCCGCTGCTAAACGTGATTAGATGTGAATCTCTTTTCTTAAAGAACGAATTTATGATGCCTAAGTCATGCGCTACTGCAAATTCAAGAAGCTCCCTACCGCCGTCATTCCTAAGACCATATCCGTAGCCTCCGTGCACCAGTTGGAAATGCTCATTATCCTTTCCGATATGTCCATTAAAATCCCCTCCTATGTATAACTTTTCCTCTCTAGGTATGTCGCCCATAACTTGGTCTAAACTCTCCCAGAACGTTTTTCTTTCCGTTTCTCCTAATCCAACATGTGGTGCATACGCATTAACTACCGTCACTACCTCATCTCCTATTACTATTCTTAACATAATTCTATCATTGTATCTTCTCACCTCCACTACATTATCTTGGATTTCCTTAGTAACTAAAAAACCTACTCCGTTTTGGCTCCATCAGACCCTGAATACCATAGTTTATAACTATTGCACTCTTTTGCTCTCCCACCCCGCCATCTAGTCTCCTGCAGGCATGCTATGTGGACCTTACGTTTCCTCAGCACATCAATTAACTCTAGTAACTTACTAGTTAGGGTTCCTACATTCCACGATGCCACTCTTAATCTACAAACCTTATTCCCTGTCTTGGCACCTCTCCTCACCGAACATGATCTCGGGGCAGCATATTGGGTCGTACTATCTATTATACCAGGCAGGGTCTACTAAAACCACCAAACAATAAAAACACAGCCAAGACACTAGGAAGAAAGCAAGCACACGTTAAACACCCTAAACAAGTAAGAACACAAACAACTAGAGATATACGCAATAAATCAAATACCGGGAAAGCAACAATATTTCAAATAGCTAGAAATGAGAAAATGTAACCCGGTATGGAACGATCTTACCAAAGTTATTCTAGAACTAAAAATAGGAAATATAAAAGGATAGAAAGATCTGACAGCGGGGGGTTCCCACAAACAGGTAGAACAGAGACAATTTAGAACACAATTAGATGCACACTAATAGAGACAGGGGATGGCTCTCCCTGTTAAAACAGTGCTGGTCCTCCTAACCCAGCCCAAACAATGCCTAAAACAAGAGAATATTCGTGATGCAGAATAATAAAAAAAGTGGAAGAAGAGAATGATGGAACGAACTCACCCAGGGGTACCCAAGTTACGGTATTTCAATCCTTTAGCAAAACAACCAGAACCAACTAGCACCACCCAATTTGGTACTTTGACTTTATCAATATATCTAGGGTTTTAGCCCTAGAACACCAACCGAAAGTTTCAGCCGTGAACCAAAACAAACCAGCGAGCACGAGCGTAGGTCAACAGCACAATCAGCCGTGCACTAACAAACCAGCGAGCACGAGCGAGCAACCTTCAAACCCTAGAACAAGTTCTATTGTGTCTGAAATACCACTACTGTTCAACTCCGGCACGGCGGCGGCGGCGGCGGCGGATGGAACAATGAGAGGCACAATGATGCAGCTGTTGGGTTGGGTTTGGGTTTGGGGTGGCGGAGCGGGGGAGGAGGAGATGGTGGTGGGGCGTTGAAAGGGGTGGGATGCGGTGAGGGTTGCGGTAGAGAGGTGGGTTGGTGGTGGCTCCGTTAGGGTGAAGGTGGGTTGAGTGGTGAAGGTGGGTTGGGTGGGTTGGGTGGCCGGTGAGGTGACCGGTGCAGGTTGCTCCGGTGAAGGTTGCCGGTAGAGGTGACCTGTGAAGGTAGCTCCGGTGAGGTGACCGGTTTCCCCTCCGGTGGTGGCGTGAAGTGACCAGTGCAGAGGCCGCCTTCGACCTCCGGTGATGGTGCTGGTGACCGCTGGCCGGTGAGACGTCGACCTCCGGTGGAGTAGTCTTTGACCGGTGGTGGCCGGTGGTTTCCCAACGGTACCAAAAGTACCTTTTGCAGAAAATGTAGAGAGAGAGAGAGAGAGAGGATCAAAAACCCAGAAAATGTAGAGAGAGAGAGAGAAAGAGAGAGAGAGTGACCAGTGTTTTCATGACAGCATGAAAGAAATATATAATAAAATAGAAATAACACCCTTGAATCGCATGTTATTAGTTATAACTAGTGATTTTGTTTGTTGTGGAGTTGAGTGATCAATTAATCAGAAAAATAAATGGATGAAGACATGAAGGCTTATATTTCAATGGCATCCATCTTAGTCTCTAACTATTTTTAAACCCAACCTAATCACAAGCAACCATGGTATTGCTGTCAAAAACCAAAATAGCAACTACTTCAGGCGGCAGGAGCAGGCGGAGGTCCGCCAGTATGCCGCCACAAGAACCACCATGCATACCCCTCTTATATCAACTAAAGAATCAATCCGCCCAGACAAACCGAACCGAAAATGAAAGAATGTACTGCTCTATTATTTCTATGAAAACGGGTGTACAAACTTGAGAGTTTCTACAAGGAAACGCTATCCTACCTCTACAATGAAAACGGGTGTACAAACTTGAGGGGTTTAATTTTTTTTTTTTTTTTTTGAAAATTATATATTAAATATATGTATATATTTTTAAAAGAATATTTTATATAATTGACTTAATACACACTTTAGATTAACTCATTTTATTATCTCATCGTATGTTATTTTCTTTACCTTTGAGTTATTATTGTTTAGCAAAAATGGCTGAAAGTTCAACTTCAAGTTAGTTGTAAACAGAAGTTGGTGATTATTGTTAAAAAATAGTTTTTTTTTTAAACAGGAACGGACCAACCGGTCGAACTAAACTAAACATTTCATTAGTTGGCACGGCCGGCGCAAGGGAGGGGCAACCACCCAAGGCCTAATCTTCCAAGGGGCTTTTAATTTTTTTAAAATATTATATATGTTACATATATGTATATTTTATAAAATCGATTCATTACACACTTTAATATTAGCACATTACGCACTTTAAATTAATTCATTTTACCCTAGTATGATTCAGGTTAAACCATTTAGCCCATTTAATTAGTTTATCATGCACAAACAGTTTAAAACTTATTAGAAAGCAAAAACTGGTATTTTTTTTTCTTTTGGGGACAATTATTTTAATCGCCCGGGGCCCTTAATCCTTGGCACCGGCCTTGTTAGTCTGGCTCGTGAACTATGAGTCCTTAAGGGGTTGAAACAGTTTGTTTTGTTTTGCGGTTTAATTAACAGGTTTTAAACTTATTATATGTTTAGATTGGTATTTTAGATCTAGAATGATTACTGTTTAAACTTGAGATTATGTTTGAGTGATTAATATTCAAAATTCTTCAATTTTAAGGTTATTTTCTACACTTGAAACGTTTTTATTTCAATGATTTATGACGTTATTAAGTTATTATCAAAGTTCAGATCCTATTGACAAGATAATTGAATTATAACTGAAAAACTAAACTAATAAGCCAACTGATTAAGAAAACATATGGTTCGATTGTATTTTCCAATAACCGTTATTTATGTTTCAATTATATGTATAAATAACCAAATTAACCAAACCACCACTAAAACCGAAACTTCTCTAATTCTCTTAGTAACATATAATGCTTTACCATACAATTCTACAAGTGAGTGTTTCCCATAATTAAAACTCATGATCTCAGTATTACAAAACAATAATCTTATCAGTTGTTTGAAGACCCACTCTCTTATAAATTAAAACGTTACTATTTTATTTGACTCACAATATAATTATATTTATTGACTTAAGCTGAACTTATTTAAAAGTGCAAAACCAATGGTTAACTTAAATTAAACAAAATATTAAACAAAATATTAACTTTAAATTTGATTTTCTTCCGTTTCCAAAGGTGATGGGACAATTTTACTGTTAAAAATTCGACGTTATGTTTAGGTGCGTAGATTAGTTTACTTAATCATAGTTATTAAGTTTAAAGCTAGGTCATTCCGTCATTATAAATAAAAAAACATTTCTAACAGACACGCTAACCGACCGTTGACAAGCTACATCATGCCCAAAACACCAGATGCCACACATCTGCATCCGAGACAAAACACATCAGACTCGCGTCAAATATGGCATAATAAGAGAGGGCTTCAAGACTTATTTTTAAAAATAATGAAACAAAAAAATTACTGTTTGACAAATAAAACCAACTAGACTTAAGTCCCCGCATTCGGCGGGAGCGTAAAACTATACCAAATAGCATAAATGTCACATCACCGTCAACTTCCACCAACACTGAAGTTGGGTTGTGTTAATGTGGAGAAATTAGACCGAAACGTAAAACATAGAAAAGTTTAATTGAGTCGATTTAGAACACGCGTGTTGCATTGAACTTGTCAAACATATATAAATACAGTTAAAAAAAGTTGAACCATATGCACGTTGTGCCGTAGTAAGTCACAAAATTTAGAATAAAACGTGAAACGAACGTAAAAATGTTGAACCACACATGTATGTTGCGTCATGTTAATTTACAAAACTTAGAACGAAACGTAAAACAGAAACTTACGAAAGATAAAAGTTGTAAAGTAAAAAATTTGTTAGATGAAATTGCAAAAGATAAAAAAAATGGGTTAAAAAGTAAAAACTTAATTTTTGTGAGGTTACATTGCAAAAATGAAAAGTTTAAAGTTAAAAATAGAAAATTATTTTTTTATAAAACACTCTAAACAGAAGATACAACATTTTATGCGTAAAAAAATGGAAAATTAGTGTATTATAAATTAGGTGGAAAGTTGAAAATTAGTATAATATAAATTAGGTGATTTTGATTATCAAAAAACGAAGTCCCATAATCATAATCTACTCCAAAACATAAAACCAAATATCTCCTACAATATTACCAAACAAACACAACCCATATCAGCAAATTACATACCTACTCATATAAATTATAATAATCCATCATAAACATTATCAAAACCCATGAAATACAAACTCAAATATGCACAAATTCAACCACCATAACACTAGTTTACATAATCATAACAAATATATTTCCAGATCACTAAACTTTCAACTCCTTACAAGTTACCTCGGGCCCGATAATTCGACAGCATGCAAATTCTCAGTAGAGTCAAGAATCCAATCGGAATTAGGATGCGGTGCAAGATCGATTTCTTGGCGGTTAACTTCCACTTTCTGCCACTCGTCCCATCTTTCTGCTAACCCGTCACCTTCCAGCATTCTGACCACATCAGACATTTTGGGTCGGTCCATCGGTGAGCCTTGTGTGCACAGCAACGCCACCTGGATCAACTGCTCGACTTCTGAATTGATGTAATTGGTTTCTAGATCGGGATCCACCAACATTTCTAGTTTTCGTTCTTTTAAAAGCCCTTTAACCTGAAATACACAAATACAATTATATAAATATTTGAGTCTGCTTCATATTAAAATCTTATAATTTTGGCCTTGAAAATCATAAGCATAACAGATATGTCAAACACTGCAAACATTATAATTATGAGGTTAACCTTTCCTTTAATGAGCCAATTAAAAACCAAACATGTTGAACAATTTAGAGAAATACTTTGATCGATTGACGGATGATACTTATTACATGGCAATATCATCCCGCCTACTTATAAGTGGGCATGGTTGTAAAAATGTCGGGCGGTGGGGTACCGCCTAGGGATTAGTCAGGATTAATCAGATTGGAATTTTATATGTAATTTATATGCAAATCTGTCTACATGTATACATATATATAATTAAATTCAAAAAAAATCAAACATTAACATATTTTATCGAATTTTGACCAAAAATTTGACTAATTTTGACCAAAATTTGGGCAATTTTGACTGATTTTGACCAATTAGATCCAACTAGGTCCGATTTTTTCCAACTAGGACTGATTACCGATTAACCCTCCAATTATGTGAAATCGCCAAGGTTGGTGGCCGATTTCCAACTAATCTCTGATTAATTGCCGACTAAAATAGATTTTTACAACACTTTAAGTGGGTTAATTTGGGATATGTTTTATCTCATATGGGTGAAATGATAAAAATATAAAGTCCATACCAAAAAAGGAACAGGATCAGGAAGTTAAAAGTCATCAAAATTGTACCTTATTGCATTCAACTTCATAAATCATTTGTTAAAAACTTATACTACTATTTAAAACTTAAGTTTATGCATGAATTATCAACAAAAGTTCTACATATTGGACAAAAATGATTACATGTCAACCCAGACTATAAAGTAGACATTTTTTCACCTAATACTTGTTGAAAATGGGTCAAGAAATATTAACACCTTAAGCAGTTAGACAAAGGTTAATATACTTACCCAGTCAAGTAACATGACATCATCATCATTAGCAAGTCGAGCAAGATCAAAAGCTCGTTGACCCGTGATCAATTCCAACAGCATAATGCCATACCCAAAAACATCTGTTTTTTCAGATGATTTTCCAGTTGAGAGATACTCAGGTGCTATATGACCGATGGTGCCACGTACAGCAGTTGTGACGTGTGTATCTTTATAATCCATTAACTTAGCCAACCCAAAATCTCCAACAACTGCCTCAAATTCTTCATCCAGTAATATATTTGCAGCTTTCACATCGCGGTGAATGATTTTTGGGTCGCAATGGTCATGCAAATAAGAAAGCCCACGGGCTGATCCTAGTGCAATTCGCTTTCGGGTTGGCCAGTCTAAAGGTGGCTCGTTAGGCGGTCGTTCTACAAGCATAAAATATGTCAAAAGGATTATTATTTTAGTAAGAAAAGGAAATTATAGTTAAATGTATCTACAATAAACTAATTGCAACATTTTATGATGTTGGAAGTTTTGCTTGTGTTATAACAGAAGGAGTATCCATATTAATACCTCTCAAACATGATGCTACACTGCCATTAGCCATGTATGGATAAACAAGCAACCGTTCGGTTGGTGTCATACAAAAGCCCCTTAACCGCAGTAAATTACGATGCACCGCCATACTAATCATCTCAACTTCTGTTTGGAACTGGAGCTCGCCACCTGGTGTTCGTTCTTCTTTCAATCTTTTCACTGCAACAAGTGATCCATCTGCCAATCGCCCTTTATATACTTTACCAAATCCACCTCTACCCAATATGTTTTTATTGCTAAAACTATCAGTTGCAACTTGTAATTCCCGCAAGGAAAACCTTTTAAGTTGTCCCAAATGAACTTCAGGATCTTCTTCAGCTGCATAAGCATGTTAAAAATGAAAAACACTATTGAAACTATAATTAATTTACTTCTTTAACAAGATGTGGCAGTTTCAACCTGTTCAGTTATGAAGGGATCAATTCATGTTAACAAATCTATGGGTCACAATTCTAGATACAATCTAAACACATGAATTGCCACTCGTACAGGTTGAATGGGTCAGATAAAAAAAAGCTTAGCTAGTGCAAACAGGTCACACAGGTTGTAAGTTGTTCAGAGTATTTTTACGCGTGCATCATCCTAATAGCTTTTCATTATAAAATCTATACTATTTTATAGTAATAGTAGTGTTTTTACAATCGTACTTGCTAAATATTTACAAAAAATATACAATGAGCGAAAAAGTGTTTGCATCATTGCATGCCAACCAAGCTGAACAGACCTGTACTATAAAACTACTATCAAAGTGAACCCGGTTTTTAACCTGTTACCCAACCCGCCTGAGCCGTGAGCCAGACAACTAACCAGGTACATCAAAGAAAAACTCTTGGGGTTTCCTACGCCGCCACCATGCAAATGCAATGGCGGGGGCGGCAAACAGCAGAGCAGCTCCGGCAGCCACCCCTCCAGCTATAGCTCCAGTAGCACTGTTTCCACCTGAAAAAAAGAAGACATTTTAAGGAATGTTTGGATGAGCTTTTTAACGAGCTAATCATAATCAGAAGCAGGATACCCAAACGCCTAAAAAGCAATCGTCAAATAGTAACATTCAAAACACATATCTAAATACCCAACTATATTAATTATTAGACAATAACAGAGTCAATTACCTGGTAAAGAAATTGGAGGTGGCGGCACAAATGGTGGAGGTGGAGAGAAAGGAGGAGATCCAGGGCAAGGGCGGCCGGTCACCGGGCCACAGAGATCCAGGTTGTTAGCAAAACTTGAAAATACATTAAAACAAATAACAAGATTAGATAATCAAATGATCAGTTGTATTATTAAAACTGTAACTCATAAGGATGAAATGAGTTCATATTTTATCAGCTAACCTGATGGGTGTAAATAGGGAGAAGGAGCCGTTATCTGGAACTGATCCTGACAGACGGTTGTTTGATAGATCCCTGAATTACAAATTATTATAATGTACAGTTAAGCAATGAACGAAGGAGACGATTTAAATCTGTCTACTTATAATTGGGTTGATTAAGGTAATTTTTTTATATAAGTTTGTTATTAAAAGAACTAGACGATTATTGAAGTAATATAAATCATGTAATCATATTTGACACAATAGTTCATTGTTAAAAATATACAAACTTGTTTCGGGTCAACCCAACTTGACCCGCCCTCTACCAAAATTTATCCAGTAACCTGTTTGGCCACATAAAGTCATGCTAATGATTAAGCAAAAATTGAGATGGAAAAATACTCACAGCACTTGTAATGATGTGATGTTAGTCAACTGCATAGGGATCGGACCGCTCAAACTGTTATTGTTAAGCCGTCTAAACACATCACAAAAACACCAATACATTATCACATATATAGTTTTGAGATCATGATAAACCACATCCAAAAAAAATATTATATAACAATTATCCACAATATTCAAAGAATAAAGTAAGTAAACATACAGAAATCTCAACTTCGATAGCCTCCCTAATGTGACTGGAATGGGCCCAGAAAAACTGTTGAGGTAAAGATCTAAGCTCACTAAATTCGTCAAATTTCCGATATCATTAGGGATTGGGCCACTTATGTTATTGCTGTACAGTTCCCTGCAGCATTGCATCAAAAACTCAAAATCATATAATAAAGATAACTTAAAGCTAAAGATAAGTAGATAACTAAACATTTATCACGATAGTTAGATGACTACAATGACTTACAAGTACTGCAAATTCTTTAAAAGACCAATCTGTGGAACCAATGTACCAGAAAGAGCTGCATTTCCCAAATCACTGAAAATAGAGGGAAAAAAAGGTTATAATTTATTTAATAATAAAACATAGCGTTAATTAGTGAAACTTACACTCGAATAACACTATTATCATTGTTGCAGGTCACATGAAACCATGTGCAGGGATTTACAAGGGTAGGATCCCAACTTTGAAGCACGCTATTTGGATCATCTAAATTAGTCCTTAAACTATGCAAAGCATCACCTGCAAGATACAACATTTCTAATGATTATACCACAAAAACTGCTACATTAAAGCAAATTATTGACTCTAATACTACATTTATCAGCCTAATAACCCAAATTTCAAATAATCAAAGACAAAACAGTGAAAATAACAATCAAAAGACAAAAACAATGCAAAGCATCACCTGCAAAAGACCACATTCCTAATTCTAACACAAGAATTGCTACAAGAAAGCTGATTATTGACTCTAATACTACATTTAGCAAACTAATGAACCCTAATTTCAAAGATAAAACAGTGAAAATCACAATAAAAAAACCTCCCAAAATTGGAAAATTACAACAAACAGAAGCGAATGACATAATCTCACCTTCCAAATTCGCATAAATCACCTTCAGAGGTAGAACCACAATGACCAAACACAAAATCACCAACATCAAACAGTTTCTCCCCATCACATTCATCCAAAAACACTTCAAATCAATCAAACCACAAACCTTCAACAACCATCTCTCAGATCCAAACACCACACACCATTACACCACACCCCACAAAACCCTAACCCCAAACCCCCAAACCCCCTCAAATCTCCACCATTTCAACCCCAAAAACCACCCCAACAACCAGAATCAAAATCTTGAACCCACAACCACCAAGCACGAACAAATTGGTCAAAGATTGCACCTTTTTGAGTGCGATTTTCACCAGATTTTCATCTGCTTGTTGGGTTTGGTTTCTCTCTCTATAAATTGTTTCACTTTCTCTCTCTACTGTGAAATGTGTTGGAGAGAATAGAAGCAACTTTTTGGGCGTGGCAGTGGCTTTTGAGAGGTTGCTGCCCGAATGGGGCTGCCCGAACTGCCCAAGACGAGGAAACGCTTTACGGTATCAAGCGCCCCGTAAGTACACGTGGATATTATTTGATTACTCGTTTCTTTATGAATTGAAATGTGTAATCTTTGTTCACATGTTACATCAATCACATACAAACATAAATTGTTTTGGGGATATTATTGCATAGTGTGTAGTAACGTGTAATAATGTCTTGGTATACTAACTGGTATTAATTCTCTTGCATTACCTTACAACGGGTGAAAAACCACTCAAGTAGCTTCAGTGGCACATCACCGTCAGTGACAATCAACATCGAAAAAACTCGTAATTAAAAATAATAATAACAAAACCGAACGAAAAGTATGCGTAAAAACGTTAAACCGCGTAGGTGGAATTTAAAGCATTTAAAACAATAAGTAACTCGATCTAGAACCAGCGCCTTATGACGGGATCGTTAAAAAGAGAAAAAAATAAGGCTAAAAACGTTAAAGCACATATGCACGTGACGGTGAGTTAACTCACAAAATTTAGACCAAAATGTAAAACAAAAAATTATAAAATATGAAAAGGATATGAGGCAAAGTTAAAAGAAAAAAATATAAAATATCGACTTAAAAAAAATTAAGGATTAAAAAAAAACAAAGATGAATACAACCCAATTAGCATATTATAAACTCGTTAAGCATAACAAAGTTCGTTATAAACAATATATATAATAACTTTTTAAGGTGAAAGAATTTTAATATAAAAACACAATCCTACTCGAAAGATACTATAGGGGAATAAACCTCGGATAATTACAAAATATTACAAGTTGAACTTTCCCACTTAGACCAGACGAGGGACTCAATATTGGAATTTGGATCTAGACTTGACACAAAAGAAGCTCGTACTATTAAGTTCTTCATATAATCATTCAAGATATGGATTATCGTCCCATTTCGCATCTTCCTAATAACTAATTTTGTAAAACGACAACTTACATGCTTGTATACTTTTAGTTATTCATATAAGTTTAATATACAAGCAAACAAAATGATAGTATGTTCTTCTGGAGTCTTTAATAAAGTAATCAACATCTTAAAATAATACTATAAAGTTTTTTATGTTGAAGACAACTAATAAAATATTTCTTATATGGTTAGTAAAAATAATAGTATCCCAATGAAAAGGTGATGATATGGTGGGAGAGGTGCTTTGGTTAGGTTTGTTTCAACCACTTTCTCATTTTCTTTCATTGATATTTGGTAGAGATAAATTAGGTGGCATGGTTGATCAGTTTGTAGTCTTAGTGGATATTATCTTCCTCCTTACAAGACATCCTTTTTTCCACACTATGTTATGTTGACTTGAAACTTTGATATCACATTTTTTATATCATAAACCTCCATAGTCCAAGATTTGTTTCATTCAGGCTCATTACATATCATCTTATCCATCTGTCTAAAACGGTAGTCACATCTGTTTTTGGGTTGGCACTGATTGGTCACAGTTATAACACGTTATGTAAGTTCAAAGTATTTAATGAAAAGACAAGTTTGGTGCTCTTATGACATGAGTAGACTATAGTACATCCTGGCGACATTTCATTATCGGTGATGTTCTCTTCGTATAGTTTTATTCAGTTTTAATGTGAGAAAATCATAATTGTAGTTGAAGACCGTTTTAATATTCCATGATTACAAGTGCGGAAAATTTATAGTAAGCTTTGTGAGGATGACCAACATTAAGTAATCAGTTTGTCTTTAAGGTTCTCTCACATAAGAGGGTCTCATATATCGACTTATTATCTCTTTAGGCCTTTGTGAAGGTGGTGATAGAGAAAGATCATGACTTTAACCTTTGTTTGTATGGAAGTTTCATTTCCTTGTCATTTGTCAAGGATTAGTGATGTAATGCGAACCTGAGTCAGAACCTGACAAGTAAACATTCAAGACAAGTAATGGTTTTATGTTGGATTCCTACTATGTTTTAAAATTCAATTGCAATATTTTGAAAATATTTCATATGAAGAAACTTATTAAATGCCATGGTTATAAAAGTTAAATAAGAGTATTATCAAGTGGACGTTTGTCAATAAAACATGGTTAAAAATTAAAAATCAAACAACAAGAGTGATTTGTAATTTGATTTTAGACTAGTTTGATGTCCCTCATGTTGCGATGAGAACGCGCGTTGCAGTCACTTTTAAAAGCATATTGTTTTAAACATCGAAAAATTGTATGAAAAGGATCTCTAAAACATCATTTTACGAAGATATTAAAGTGATACTCGTTATGTGATAACCTTATTAAAGTTTAATGCTAAAACTACAAATTGGTTTTAAAAAAAAAAAAGAAAAAACGAGTTGGTTAAATTATAAGGATACTTCGGGTGATCACCATTATTTAATAATTTTGAAGTACAAACTATTATGTTCTTATTTCTTTTGTCGATGATGGTTACTTTCTACATAAAGCTTTGAGTCGAGGTACCATTGAGAGTAACATCTCATTCTTATGATATAGAGATAAGTTTGCTTTCATCTTATATTATGTAGACCTTATTCTTATAAGTAAGATATTTCTGAATACGTTTGTTCCTTAGTTAAAATATCATCTGCAAGCAGAAATTTTGAAATGCTTTTAGTAAAAAGACATTTTTAATAATAAAACATCAAAGTATCATCTTTAGTTGCACGTGTATTATTTTACACATGTTAGGGATCTTAATAACATGTATTATGATGAGAGAATGCTTTGTATAAACAAAATTTGGTATTACATTTTTAAAGCTTTATAGGTTTTGACCATGCTATAAGTCTATAACAGTACACAAAAATAAAATTAATAAGATAAACAGCATAAATGAGACAAGCATAGGATCAAGAGTTCCATCATAGGGTGTATGTATTATTCAAACGAAAGTGACATATGCTTATATTCATGTCCACCTCATAAATATTGTTTTGTGTCTATATACATAGGTTTTGTGCCTATACAAATTCAGAAAATGACACGAGCATTGTATAAACAATAACATCACGGCATTTTATATATAGAAATTAGTGAAGACAATTTTATATTGGCGTCTAAGACATCTATAAAACCATTTTGTAATATGTTTTTTTATCACAGTACTACAAGTCATATTTCAATTTATGTTTTTAGTAATCATTCACAAAATTATCTAGTGATAAAGGTTGGTTAATTTTAGAAAGAGTAAATTACAGCGATGGTCCAAGTGGTTGAGTCAAATTATAAATTTGATCCCTAAAACTTTATTTTTAATGAATCTGGTCCTTAATTGTATTGTTTGGTTTCAAATATGATCCGTAGGTCCGTCAGTACTGTTAAAGTTAAACATATGAAACTTAACTAAACCATCATGGAATTGTTGTCAAAACATATGAAATAACACAAAGACTCCATTGGAACACCCTCCTTCCCTCCCAGTCAAAGCCCCTCACACGCAACCACCGCTATAACTAAATGCAAACAACCTCAAATCAACAAAACCTCTAACAAACCCATTTGTGTGTTTGCTGCTCCATTGATTTAGGAACTGTTTGGCAATTTCTGAATGATTAAGTGCTGAATCAATAAGAGGTCTGAACCATTAAGTGTTGAACCATTAAGAGGTCTGAACCATTAAGAGCTAGTATATCGCTTAACTATTCAAAGGCAATGTTTGACCAATTCAGATAAAAGGTCTTAACTATTCAGCATTAGTATAATGCTTAATCATTCAGAGGAAAATGTATGAATTATTCAGACATTTGTTTGCGAAACAGACAGTCCGAAAGATTAAATACTGAACCATTCAGACATTTGAACCATTAAGAGCCGGAAACAAACAACCCCTTAGTGTTTCTTTAAGGATGTGGAGATGAAAACAACGCATGTTGGTTCACAAGGCTGATATGATGGTTATAGGTTTTAAAGACAAGTGTGATGTTGTTTGCGACCAATGCGCCAAACATGGCGATGGTTAACCAACCGTTATCTTTTGATCTTGATGGAAACAACAATGTTTTTAACAGACCAACAACTGTATGACGGCAATACGTTAGTTACCTTGATAATATTTTTGAACGGTTAACGAATAATATGGGTAAAAGTTACAACGTATTAGCTTTATATTTTATTAATATTTATTATATTATTAATGTTAGTCAAAATTTTAATGTAACAACTTATAATTATTATTGTTATCTGTAATATTAATGACATGGAATTATAATCCTAAAATAAAAAGATGAAACTAGAGAGGAGAAACCAAAAATTTAAAATAAAAGGTCATCATTTGCTTAGTTTCTAGATGAAGTTGTTCCTATTATGTTAAAAATAATGTGAGAGCACCCATAATAAAAAAAAACACAAAAACACCGACAAACATATTTAGTCATCCATCATATCATAAAAACATTTATCCCTTCAAAATATCAAAAACCTTTTATAATAAAATTTAAAAACACGTAAAGACCATAACATGTCATCGCCATCTTTTCATTTATCTTTCTATATGTATATTTAATATAATTAAACAAAACATGTTGGCACCACCTTTCTTTATTTTTTATGTTCATGATGAGAAACTCTTTTTAAAAACATAACATCCTAACGATAAAAAATGACTTTACACAATTTTTGATCTAAAAACTACCCCTAAAAACGACTATTGAAGATGGTCTAATAGATAGTTTTTATTATTGTAATATTAATGGTTATTTGATAGAATTATGATGTAAATGTATATGTATAATTTACATTAATTGTCCAGTAAATTAAATGAAATATTGATTTTACTTGGAAAAGTGGCTTTTGATTATCTTTGTAAGAAAGTCATAGTTAAAAAAATATTCCTTATAACAATGATTAGGGAGTTGGACCAAGTGTTGATTACAACTATTCCACTAGCATGCTTGTAATTTCAAAACTCAAACAATGAAAATATCCCAAACACATGGGTCAAAGTCAAACATTGATGGGCATCGCAAATTATTGTCTAGTTGAGTTGTTACTGTTTTGTTCAAACTTTTACTTTTAGGATGTTTGATATAGTAACTTGGATATGTACAAGAAATATAGCTATTCATTCATGCATCATAGGTGTCATACACACAAATAAAGTAATTACGTAAGAAACAACGTTACATGTGAAATTATAACATAAGTTTTAGAATTAATCACGCAGAGTTAGAATTATCATATAAATATTAAATGATTATGCATGAAGTATTCTTACATCATCATTCCTTTTATGTGTGATAATGTAATAATTATCGTATGATTATTATTCCTTGCGCGATAATTCCACATTGCTTGGTACACTTCGTACGCAAAAACCATCTTGCATTCTAACTTTTGAGTGAAAAATTTAGAAAGCATAAAAAGAAATCTCAACCATAAGATCATTATGTTTTATTGTTGAAATTCACTCGATGACCTTTGGTAAATAGGTGAAAAAAAAATTAAAAACCATCACGAGAGGTAGAATGAGAATATCGAACTAAAAACATACACATGCAAATCATATGTATACTCCCTATTTTATTTAAATGTTCAAATTTTATCTTAATACTAGTATGTATTACTATATAAGAATTTTAAAAGAAGCTACATTTTGATGCACTAAAAAATTGCTCAGTTTAAAAACATCACAAAATTGTTCGGTTTCAAAACACCATAAATTGTCTACATAAAAAACACCATAAAATCATAAGTTCAAAAGCACAATAGAAATTTTAAGTTCATAAACACCATAAACCACCAATTCAAAAACATCATAAATTCACCTAGTTTGAAAACAATATAAAATCACCTAGTTAAAAACATCATAAAATTGTTTAGTTTTATTAAACTATAAAATCACTTAGTTCAAAAACACTATAAATCACCCCCTTCTAAAACACCATAAAGTTGCCCATGTAAAATACACCATAAAACTGCTTAATTAAAAAAAACACCATTCTTATCCAATTATCCAATAATCTACATCCAATATACAACTAATTATATAGTTGATACACATATTTTTTTGTTTTTGCGATATTTATTTTGAAAGGTAAATCTTCCCACACAAAAATGCCACCTTTTGTCGTGTGGATTGGTAACGAGGACATCATTAGTTGTAACCATATTCGTAAAGATGTTTTGTAATCGAGGATCTTCAAATTATGCAAGAATTCTATCCGTTCTCGCTGTAGGGGGCAGACATGGTCCTTAGAATATAGTGGTTGGCTACTTAAACGTTGTTCCGACAACAAGAGTAAGATATATTGAAATTCACCGTTGCAAATCAAGACTACAAGCTGCAAAGCTTGCAACTGGGGACCCAAAACTCCACAATGTTCCACACGATTGAGACAGTATGGAAGATTTCGAGTTGGACGACACCGACATTGCCTTCTCCTCCTCGACTTGAGGACAAGTCATTTTTCTGAATGACAAAATTTGATTTGTATACAACACATACAGACTAGGTTCAGTTTACTCAGGTGTTGATAGGCAATTCGAGAAAAACGCTTGTTCAAAAGTTGTAGGCTAAGAGTGGCTTAGTGGGTACTTACCTAATAGTTAGTGGTTTCTTTTCCTTCGTGTTAAATAGGGCGGATTACATTAGGAGTATTGATCTTGTTTTTGTTAATTTCCCTGCTTGTACTAGAGACCACCTATTTAAATCAGACATTTTAATTCCAAAGATCACAACCGACTTAATCTCTAGTTCTTAGACCCTATCACTTGCACTTTCCCAAGCTCATAAAAGTCAAGTGTAGATATGAGGTTAGCTTATTTGATATATGCTTTGTATTTTAAAGGGAAAGTCCTGAGTTCAAACCCAGATATAGTATAATTTAAAGTAATTTAATTGTAGAAACAAGATAGATTTCGTTTAAAAAGAAAACAAAAAAATCAAGTACCAACTATTTGTTATAATACAAATAGTTATTAGAAACCAAAACACTAAACAAAAGAAGTTTTAAGGTTAAAGTTAGAGTTTGGTTAAATGGACACCCCATTATTTTAAATCAACACCCCAAAATTTCTATACGGGTCGTATAGCCCCATACGCGTCGTATAAGAGGGGTCGTATAGCCCTATACAGGGCGTATAACCCCTTTGACAACCCCCTGAATTTTTCCTCGTAGTCAGTGTCGAAATTAGTTATACGTGTCGTATTGCCCTATATGTGTCGTTTAGGGGGGTCGTATTGGGCTATATGGGGCGTATAGCTCTCTGACATCCCCTGACATTCTTGTTTAGCTATTGATTCCCCGAACTCGCACAAAAATCAAGTATCACCCCTCTACTAAAAAAAAAGGAATATTGGCAACCAAAACAACAAAAAATTATTTTAGGATTGAAAAATTACTTCAATATCATACTGGGGACACTTTTTACTTTGTCGACCTCAATCAAAGTTATGTACCAACTCCATCTAATAAACGAGAACAGAATTTGGCAACGATAAATAAAAACAGTTAAGGTTGAAAGAATTTTAGCACAAAATAAAAATCTCCTCGTGCGAATGAACACGTGTCTGAGCATTGGTTTAACGCGCGCAATACGAACAAATGAACAACACTAGTTTGATATAAATTTTATTAGACGCCTCCAATTCGATTTTGGAAATTTTCACCTTCAACTACCAGTTCCGTTTTTTCCCTTTGATCTAATTTTAATATTTTTTATACATTAAATAACTTCGCACACTAAGGCCCTGTTTGGTTGCCTCTTATTGATTTGGGTCAAATGTTTATGTCTGACCCGGTCAGACGTAGATGTTTGGTTGTTGCATCTTATTGACACTCACCTCTTATTATCCCTTTTATTGCCCTCTTATTGGTCAGATTCTCACCACAATCTGACCCAAAACACAATCACTGATGAAGATCAACCGAACTCCATCAAAAATCCACCGAACACACAAATCGACCGAACTCCATCAAAAATAGGGTTTTTGCAACGAAAAACACAAGGGTTTCTCAGAGGAAGAAGATCACCGTCACACATGGGAACGACCCAAGTGGAGAAAACCGAACAAGAGCTCCGCAGAGGCATCCGCAGAGGAGGGGCTGCTGGTTCAGGTCCTCGTAATTTCAGCGCCAATGGTCCAGTTCCTCGTAATTTCAGCGCCAATGGTCCAGTTCGTCAGCGGGGTTTTGTTAGACCTGTAAGGCTGTAACTTTATCATGTGTGTTGTTTATCAATCTTTGGGTAGTTGTTTGTTTATTATGCAATTGGGTGTTTTGTATAGGCGGATAGAAATGATGAAGATCAACCTGCCCCAAAAGGAGACTTTCTTCCACTGTTGTGAAGGTTAGAGATATATAAATGGTGTATTTTATTGATTGTGTTTTTGGGTCAGATTGTGGTGTATTTTATTCGAGCAGCTTCGCCGCCCATGCTGCTGATTGTGATGATTTTGGGTGCTTACTTGTGATTTTGGGTTAAATGGCGTGATTTTGGGTGTTTAGTTGTGATGATTTGCAGATCTTGTGATGATTTGTTGCTGCTGATTGTAATTGAATTTTGTTTGTTGTTTGAATGTATTTTAGGTGTTTAGTTGTGATGATTTGCAGATCTATTGGTATGGTAGTTAAAATAGTTAGAGGGGTAAAACAGTCATTTTATACAGTTATTCAGATGTTCAACCAAACAGACTTAAACTGGTTCAACACTTATGGTTCAGACCTCTTACTGGTTCAGACCTCTTACTGGTTCAGCACTTATTCAATCAGATACTGCCAAACAGCCCTAAGTATTTATCAAACAATTTAGTTAGCCTAATGGTTATGTGTTGTTCTTCGTATGAAAAACATTGGTTTAGTGGTGTGATCACTTGCGCAAGCAAAATGATTCATGATTCGGATCCTTGGCACATAATTTTTTCTCAATAGCTTTTTTATGAGTATTGTTTATTTTTTTAAACGGCCAACGAATAATTTTTAAGCTCAGTCACCCGGGTAAACCCAATGGCGAAAGGCCACCCACGTCGACGAACATAGACAACGCTGGTGACTTGGCTCGCCCACCATTCCAAGGAAAACCCACCACCCAAAGACTCACTGTGGTAAAAACCTTGGCTCACTGTGGAAAACCCACCACCCAAAGCTCAGTTCATAGATTGTTATGTTCAAATCGCACATTATTCTAACAGTTTTTTGGTGTATTTTCATACCTATATTACTTTGTTGTTCAATAAGCGAACTTGATTATCCATACATCGCATAGGAGTCAAATTTTGTTAAGCTGGTTGCTGATGTTTGATGTGTTTGAACTTTTGGGGTAGTTTAGAACTATTGTAAATTATCAACCTAGATAAAAAATTATGATTTGCCTAGAACTAGATAATATGAGGTTTAGAGAACTTGAAAATATGAACTGTATGTCTTATTTTTGGGGCTTAAGAAAACCAGGCAATCTGTTGCAACAAGGGATTATTTAATGTACCAAGTGAGTGATATTGCTCAATAACGTCTTATATGGCTCTATTAATCCTTCTTCTAAATGAATGAGTATCATTTACCTGGGTGTGCTATCTTGATGCATAATAAGGTAAGTTAGGGTTTTGATTTTGCTCATTTAATTGGTGTTTCATGTTTTCCTTTGAAGTTTAACTGTTTAAGGATATAACTTAGGGTTTTAAAGTGATTTGAAGTGAATTGTTACTTTTGATTCTATCTGTGTTGAATTTATGGTTTGAGCTGTTGAGTTAAAATGATATGTGTAAGGCCCCGCTCACCGGGCACCTTACTGTTGGTTCTTCATCGCACATATAACGTACATAATGTATATATCATAAATCAACGCAGCGGAAATGATAAAATATATACATTCTCATTCATTCTTAAAAGTCATTACATCATTGACTCGATTACAAAATGCAACTTTCTCTACTTTGTCTCTCCTCATAGGATCATACAGCGACCTCTAGAGGAGATATTAAGTTCAAAAACATAAAAAAATTATATTTTATACTAAAGAATATTCCTTAGGTAATCCGTACATCGGAACCCTGACGGAATACTCTTGACACTCCCATGCAACATATTTCGTTGCATGTGCTACGCGCACACTTCCAATGCGTGGCGAACTTATCAAAATCTATAGGAGATTTCTTGAGTAATCTCGTTTATTCAGATCCTCAAGAAATCTCATAATGACATGCAACGTTATGTGTTGCGAATATTATGGACCCGCAACCCATGACGTGCAGCATTATCAACTGGAGAATGCCATCCCAAAAGAGCTGAGTAGTCGCCTCGCGCCATCCTCAGCAACACTACCTGCGAACTGGAAAACACATAAAAGTCAGCGTTGCTGAGTGAGTTCTAGTTTTATAATAAACATACTTTCATTCTCATTAACTACTCTTTCATACATGTGTTCACACATCATACGTACACGTAGATAATATTATTATCTCATCATTCATTACTTACTTTCATTCGTGTACACTTCATCATTCTCTTTTACTTTCATACATACATACTTCGCGTACTTTCGTACGTACTTTACTTTCATTCTTTCATTCATTACTTACGTTCGAACATTCATTACATTCATTCATACTTTCATTACTTTCGTTCGAACGTTCATTACATTCGGTGACATGTACAAACCCCCTTCATCATACATACTACTGGTGCTGGACCTGTGGTGGTTAGCCACGAACGTTGTGCACAAAGCTGATCCAGTCACCTGGGTAGGTACATGCACCACTCATCTTGTCATTTTACTTCTGGATCAATGCCATATGCTATACCCCGAACGTTGTGCACAAATGCGGGTGCTGGACCTGTGATGATCAATCACGAACGTGTGCACTAATGCTGATCCAGTCACCTAGGGCAAGCGGCAAGGATCCCATACATACTTCTGGTCAATCACAAAGACTGACCCCGATGTGCATCCTTCGGGGTAGCTAACCCGCACACCGTTGAGCTAACACCTGCCAGGGGTGTGCACCTCCTTTCATTTGCTTGCAAGCCTTTCTTACTTTCTTTCATTAATGCATGCATTCATTCATCATGTTCCTTCTTTCATTATCTTTCACTTTACATTCTTAATACATTCATTTCTTTCGTTCATTCATTCACGTAAGTTATTAAAGATAAGACACGTACACATAAGGAACATAAATACTTACATATCATCAGTATTCACCATCTATAATGGCAACATCATACTAACATACATACATCATACATACACTTCTACATTCACTCACATCAACCCTGTTCGGGCGACTGAACTTATACCAGTCGCATGTCCTCCATGCGACTGGGCCATGCGATTGGGGCTATCATGCGAATGGGTACTCAAAGTGCGATTAAACTTCCTTCCGTACGACTAGACACTATGCGACTGGGCTGTATGCGACTAACTCTTAACCGTACGACTCAACTACTCTGCGATTGAACTCATGCGACCGAAACTCTCAGTCGCATCACCTATCGTGCGATTGAGACTCAATCGGGCGTCTGAGTCTCAGTCGGGCGATTGGACATCAACTATTACTCATTCGGCCGAATGGCCCTTCAGTCGCATAACCCTAACTGGGCAGCGACTGGAGTTCTTCATGAACAGCAGTCGCGAACCCCTGCACCCGAACTCGTCTTAAACCCATTTAGCCCAAATCGACCTCCCTAGCCTCAGGGATTCATACTAGGACATCATACAAGCATATACAAGTCCTACTACTTACTAGAATACATTACTCATGATTTTACCCAAATGGGTCAAACTTACACTATCTCAAAAATAGGGTTTTAATGTGTTTCCAGCCCCAAAATCGCTTAGAAAACATGTAAATGAGGGGTCCTAGAACTCACATTGTCAGGTAGGAGTTGATGAGCTTCGAATTATCTTGCTTCTCGACAACGGGCAGCACCTTCCCCTCTTTCTTCTCTTCTGGTCTCTTTCTGCTCTCTTCCCGACTGAAAATGGGAGGAGAGTGGAGCTGCTCCCTTTTATACCCACTTCTCAGTCGCATCTGGTCAGGGCGCGCTGGACCTTCGTCGCATGAACACTATGCGATTGGACCCAATCGCACATGTTCCATGCGGCTCATACTCCATTCGGGCGGTTGAACTCCAATCGTGCGGTTGAGCTTCAATCGGCCGAATAGCCATGCGGTTGACCTCCAGTCGCATAAATCACAGGCGACTGAGGCTCGTCGCTATAGCCTACCCACAGGTCAAACTTTCGGGTGTTACAAGTCACCCCCCTTATTTAGGTTTCGTCCCCGAAACCTGTAACTCTCGAACATCGTGGGTAATGCGGCTCATTTCTTCTTCAGTTTCCCACGTCGACTCGGATACTTCCTGTGTCGCCACTGTACACGCACAAGGGGAACACTTTCTTCCTCAACCTCTTCTCCTTGCGATCGATAATCGCCACGGTTGCTCTACATAATTGAGCTTTTCGTCTACTTCGATATCCTCCAGTGGAAAACCATGTCTTCGTCCGCCAAACACTTCCTCAGATGAGACACGTGAAAAGTCGGGTGGATTCCACTTAGTTCATCTGGCAATCTAACCTATAGGCCACCTCTCCTACTCGAGCAACGATTCGGAAAGGGCCTATATATCGCGGACTCAACTTACCCGCTTCGGAATCGAATGATCCCTTTCCAAGGTGAGACCTTCAACATAACACGATCTCCACCTGGAACTCAATCGGTCTGCGTCGTTTGTCGGCATACGATTTCTGTCGGTCTTTGGCAGCTTTCATATACGCTTAATTCTTTCAAGCTTTTCAGTCGTAGCCTCTACCACTTCGACGCTTCCCAATTCTTTCTGACCAATTTCACCCCAACAGACGGGTGTCCTGCATCTTCTACCGTATAGCATATCGTAGGGTGGCATGCCGATACTGGCATGATAACTGTTGTTGTATGAGAACTCAGCTAACGGTAGATGGTCATCCCAACTTCCCCCGAAGTCAATAACACATGCTCGGAGCATGTCCTCCAAAGTCTGAATGGTCCTTTCAGACTGACCATCAGTTTGAGGATGATAGCCGTGCTAATATGCAACCTCGTCCCCATAGCATCGTGGAATTTCTTCCAAAATTTGGATGTAAACCGGGTGTCGCGATCAGACACAATCGACAACGGTACAACGTGACGAGTCACAATTTCTTTGATGAAAAGATCAGCCAACTTCTCGGACGAATATGTCTCCCGCATCGGTAAGAAAGTGAGCACTCTTCGTCAATCGATCCACAATCACCCAGATCGTATCATACCCTTTCGGGGTGTGCGTGGAAGCTTTGTGATAAAATCCATGGTGATGTGTTCCACTTATTCCGGTATGTCCAACGGTTGGATCTTTCCATACGGCTTCTGTGCTCCGCTTCACTTGCAAACACGTGAGGCATTTACTCACATACTCCACCACATCGCGTTTCATACCCGGCCACCAATAATCTTTCTTCATATCTTGGTACATCTTGGTGGCACCGGGATGAATGGAGTATCGGGACTTATGAGCTTCATCCAAAATCTTCATTCGCAGATCCCCAAGACGAGGAATCCACTACGCCCAAACCGAGTTCTAACACCCGTTGGTTTTCTCCCAACTCCGCGACCAGACCTCTCATGCGTTCAGAGTTAAGGTGTTGGTCCGCTTTTAAAGCCTCATCTTGGAACCCTTTGACCTGTTCATTACGTCGGAGGTCATGATTAGCTGGTACGCCTTCACTCGAATTGGCTCGGGCCTCTCCTTTCGGCTAAGGGCATCCGCCACCACGTTGGCTTTGCCCGGATGATAATGGATCTCACAATCATAGTTTTTATAAGCTCCAACCATCGCCGTTGCCTCATATTCAGATCTCTTTGCTCGAAGAAGTACTTCAAGCTTTTGTGGTCCGTAAAGATGGTGCACTTCGTCCCGTACAAATAGTGCCGCCAAATCTTCAACGCGGAAAACCACAGCTGCTAGCTCCAGGTCATGAGTAGGGTAGTTAACCTCATGAACTTTCAGCTGTCGGGATGCATAGGCTATCACCTTTCCTCTCTGCATTAATACACACCCCAACCCGAGTAGGAGGCATCCGAATAAACCACCAAATCTTCACTCCCCTCGGGTAACGCCAATACTGGAGCTTGGTCAATCTCGTCTTCAGTTCTTTAAACGCCTTCTCTGAGCTTGACCCCATACAAATTTCACATCCTTCCGGGTCAACTTGGTCAGTGGAGAGGCAATTTTGGAAAAGTCTTGAATGAACCTTCGGTAGTAAACCGCCAAACCCAAGAAACTACGGATCTCGGTCGGCGTCTTCGGAGATTCCATTGCATAACTGCTCACTTTCGCAGGATTCGGACCATAATCCGTCCGGATTTACTACATGACCCAAGAATTGAACCTCACGCAACCGAATGCGCACTTGGAGAATTTAGCATACAACTTCTCCCTTCTCAACGTCTCCAGAACTTCACGATGTGACCGGCATGCTCAGTCTCACTCTTTGAATAAATCAAGATGTCATCAATGAATACAATCACTGATTTATCCAACATCGGCCGGCACACCCTATTCATCAGGTCCATAAAACAGCAGCTGGCGCGTTGGTCAGACCAAATGGACATAACGAGGAATTCATAATGACCGTAGCGCGTACGAAAAGCTGTTTTAGGGATATCTGCTCCTTCACCTTCAGTTGATGGTAGCCTGATCGAAGCTCTATACGTGAAAACCAACTAGCACCTGAAGTTGATGTCAAACAAGTCGTCGATCCTCGGCAAGGGGTATCTGTTCTTTACTGTCAGCTTATTCAGCTCGCGGTAGTCGATGCACATCCTCATACTACCGTCCTCTTCTTTACAAACAGGACCGGAGAACCCCAAGGTGAGATACTCGGTCGAATAAAAACCCCTTATCCAACAGCTCTTGTAACTGCTCCATCAAACTTTCATCTCTGTCGGGGCCAATCGGTTATGGTGCCTTGGCAACAGGTTGGGCGCCTGGTACTAAATCAATCTGGAACTCGATCTCTCGTCAGGGTGCAATCCCGATAAGTCTTCCGGGAACACGTCTGGGGAAACTCGCACAAACCGGAACATCAGACAGTTGTGGTGCTGGCTTTCTACATCTTTCACATAACATAAATAGGCGTTACATCCACGCCTCATACATTTCCCCGCCACCGCCATTGAGATCACCTTCGGAATCATAGTAACCCGATCCCCATAAACTGTCACTGGACTACCGTCAGGGCGCTGTCAAACTGATCATCTTCTGCGACACACAATTTCGCCTCGAAATCTGCCAACCAGTCCATTCGCACACCAAATCGAAACCACCTAACGTCATCGCAAAGGGTTTAACTGGGAATTTGGACCCTCCAGTTCTACATCGCAACCCTCGATTACCTCTGAAATCCTGGTGGTTTTACCTATCGCAGTCTCTACATCAAACGACACATCCACACGCCTACTACTAACGGGCAATTTGGCACAAAAAAGCAGCAGAAATGAAAACTCCTACTGGCACCCGAATCAAATAATACAGAGGCTAAAGTTTGGTTCACCAGAAACGTACCGGACACTACATCAGGGTCCGTCCTCGCCTCTTCCTGCGTCATCATAAATGCCCTGCGCTCGCTTTCGACCCTTCACCCCTATCTTCTTCACACCAGAACCCTCAGATCTCGGCTTCTTGCAGTCTTTATTCATATGACCACTTCCCAACAGTAAAGCATCTCATTCTTTACACTCTTTGGCCATATGACCGGGCTTTCCACACTTGAAACATACATTCAGCCCCCATCTGCACTCACCCTCGTGCTCTCGCCCACACTTCCCACACTTTCTCGATCCTGCACTTGTCACGACCACACGCGCTCATCAATCCGTGCCTTCTTACTACTTGTCGAAGTATCACCCCGACCAAAACCTCTTTCCCTGCCACTTCCTCTCATCACTTCCCTTCTTACTGCCCTCAGATTTCACCAACGCGGCTCGTTCATCGTACAACCTCCCAGCTAAATCCACCGCCGACCTGAAAGTACTGGGTCGGCGGAAATCAAATGCCAACGAATTTCAGCTGGCAACCCCTGAATATACCGGTTAATCTTGCGAGACACCGGCGTCCTTGCTCTGGCACCAACCGTGCCATATCGTGAACTTGGTCGTGTATTGTTGGTGGGTCATCGTTCCCGCTTCCAACTGCAGGAACTCTCTCTCAACTCTGTCCATCTCTCGACGAGGACTAAATCCTCGATCACCATTCTCTTCAACTTCTGACCACTTCATCTTCCAATAGCTCTGCTACCCTCGGCCTGGACAATATTGTCCCACCAGCACAATGCCGTCCCCGTAACGAGTGGGTAGCAAACTTTACCTTCTTATCCTCCTGGCAGTCACTGATATCAAGGACCGCCTCCATCTCTCTCACCCATTGGTGAGCATCAGCAGCCGTACCCGATCCATCGAAAGTCGGAGGCTTACATCTCATAAATTTCCCGTAATCACAACCGGGCTGTCCCCCTAACCTGCTCTTCCTCCTCTTCCTCTCGTCATCAGACAATACCGTTTCTGCCTCTGTCTGTTGCTGTCTACCGGAGGACCGTCTCCTCCCTCTGTCTATCCTCCTCTCGTACTGCCTTTATCGCTTCGGTCATTACAGTCGGTAATATCGTCTGCATAACCTGGTGCACTTCCTCAATCACTGCCTCTTTTACGAGGCTCTCAACTTGGCGCTTTCGTCCGTTCTCTTCTTGGGAGGAATCTCGTTCTCCCCACGAACTACTTTCTCTTTCCTAAGTCTTCCTCGCGTGATACGGCTCATCACCACGTTCACCATCACGGGAAGCATCAGATGATCTATCACCGACCATCTTCTATCACACTGAAAGATTAAACACACCAACACGGTCATTCAAGGAAATAGTCAGTTTATGTTAAGTACAGTAAGTCCCTAGTCAGTGGACAGTGGCCAGTTGTGATTAGCCACTTACTCTACTCTTCTTACCAGAGCCGAGCATACTATCCTGACTACATTAGTATCTCAGTCTAACAGTACACATAACTCACATCACATGCGCACATAATAACCAGTTAATCTTTAAGAAAAAAACCTGATGGCACGCGACTACTCAGATGGCATTCTCATTCTCCCTGTCCCATTCTCAGTTTAAGTTTAGGTTTAT
>JABSNV010000755.1:92500-129980 GCA_024085815.1 Flaveria linearis | reverse complement strand
TCTATATTTGAATGTCATTGGGGTTGAACTTGCATAATCAGTAAGACCTAAGGGGCACCATTATTTAGGTTTCCCTTAATTTCTTTAATCCTTATAGTATGAATATAAAAAAAAACAATCTAGGACAGAATCAAAAGGAGTAAACCTTTTAGATTATGCTTTCTAGAAGGTACAAAAAAAATCAAAAAACTTTGAACAAAATCAATCAACAAGGGTGTATGACACACAACAAGAGCTTTTGCTAAATATCATTAATCGAACAACTTTATTATTATTGGTAAACAGAGTATAAGGATTGGGGACATACAACAATAGTTGTTGCTAATTGTCACTATAATTGTGCAAAAGAAAACGTAAAAAACTAAAATATATATGAAAACAAAACTGGCTTTTGTTTAAAGTCAAAGTGTAGTTCATATTGGTATGAAGTGTAATTGTACAAAACAAAACCCCAAATGTAACTGTATTGAGTAACTTGCATCATAATAGTGAACATAAAGATAAAGACATAATCATCAATCCTAAAAACAACCAAATTTCCTGTAAAACATTAAACAAGGAGGAGCAAAAGTGATACCTGAGACAGAAGGATTCCGATGGTAGCTTCAGACCTGATTGAAGTCGCTGGTGTATAAAATCAATCTACATTTGAAGTGTGCATGCCTGATTAAGAATGACATAGCAAATGGAACACCACATCAGCATGTGCAAGTAGCAGCATGTGCAAGTTAGCAGCCACTAATGAATCCTATAACTTTTAAATCAGCAAAATTACACCTACATAATTTAACCAACAATGGCAGGAAATAAACCAAAAAAACCACATACAAGTGACTAACGCATTGATGCAATCACAAGTTCTAACCTCATCCTTTCCAAGAAACGAGATATCATGTGAACTACATACAATACAAAAACCATACAACACAAGACAAAAACCATACAATACAAAAACCATAAACCTATGCACATTGACATGATGAAATTACAATCACATTCACAAAAGCATAAGCGGCTGTAAAAATTATGGAGGGCAGACCAAAATTTGATCAATTACTCACCTAATCAACTACTAAGGATATAAAGTCAATAAAATAGAACCTAAGAAATAAGGATCAACGAGAAACAAAGAAAGCTACGAATCAAGCATTGAGGAGACGTGAAAGGGAAATAGTTTTAGAATGCGTACCTGAAAAGGCAAGACCAAAACCTGATTGAAAATCTACACTGTTTGTAAATAATAAGAGATCATGAAAAAACCTATCTTCAACACACTCCTCTTCAACTTTAACATTCTTTAACATACAAAAGGATTGATTGTAACAATACAGTTTTCTTAATCATATGAAAAGATTAAAGAAGAAATCCTACTGTATGTGACATATGAAATAACAGAACCAAAAACCCTAATTCAGAAAATTGCAAATATCACTCAAGAAAGAAAACAAAGAGGAATTGGTACTTACGGATGTGAGATTTATCTTCATGCCAACTGATCTAAGTGTATGTGATTAGCGAAGTAAATCAAACACAACATTCGAAATGGCGAATCGAACCTTGTTGAACTGAAACCACTCCTAATAGGGCGGATCGAAGATCCCTTCGACTTCCGATTTGCCGTTGCAATGCGAATAATCAGAACATATAAAATGCAAATAATACATACCACAAGGTGTGCGAGATGAACGCAAGAGTCAAAGATGGAGTCGGGCTTCAATACGAACAGGGATTTGACAATCAATGAGTGACAGAATGGAGACGGTCATCACCGGAGTAAATTGGGGTGATGGAGGAGTAACGGCCGGTGGAGGAGGTATTCAAGGGCGCGTCTTACAGGAGGTGTGAAATTACCATCCTGCCATCCAATATGTATTATTATAGTAATAGAGATAGAGATAATAAGGTTTCAAATATACATGAAAATACATGGATAACCAGACAATAGTGCTTTAAGGTCTACATAACTTCCCATGTATGCAGTCTTTGTTGGAGATGCAACTAATGTATTCCACTTTCGAAGAAAGAAACCCATGTTTTCTGTGATCTAATACGTGGCCTGCAATGCTTTATGATATCATTTTTAATATGTCATCTACAAAGTAAATGATTACTTTGTGGAAACACTTCTGCGCACGCTTTCATCAAAGCTAGATCTCTGTCCGTAACAATAACACGAGGGAAAAAGATTTGTTAATAGTCAACTTCAACTAAGTTAATGCCCATATGTAGTTTTCTGCCTTTTCTTTGTTCATGAATGCGAACGCAATACAAATGTCTTATTTGTAAAAGCAACACCAACAATTTCAAGAAAAGGAAAATTATATTTGTTTGTTTTAATATGGCATCCATCATCACCACATAAGGAAATGTTTGCCAGATACTTATGAAGTTGGATGAATGAAAAATAACTCTCCCAACTCCTTAGTAGTGTTGTTTTCACGATGCTCAAAATATATCCTTTATTTTGTAAAATGTACATAAGATTCTGCATTGGAATTCTACCATCTTTCTCGTCTTTCGAAATCTATGACGAGCATTGTATAGAGTATTTAAAGAAGACACATTATTCTCATTTTGATTGTCAGAATATCATGCGGTTTTACATTTAACCTGGTTAAATCTTGCACATACGAGTTTCATTATCGGACAATCGCATTGCATATGCATGACCCTCCATATACGATGTGGTGGGTGATTAGTTCATCACGTACGGCCCTTAGCTCCCAAAGATTATGCGTCTTTGAATACTTTCCCACCAATTCAAATGGACAATTAATTTTTTTACTTCCAATATCTTTATTAGGATCACTTGTATTTTTACTTCGGGATACACCGCCGCACTCGCAACCAAACACCATTTTAGACAAGTAGCCAACGTAGCTTACCCTTGATCGTTTAATAACAACAACGAAACCGAGAGAGCGTGCTACGTTCTGCAGCCAATTTATTAGATCTTCACGAGATCTAAACACCTTAAATTGAGAATAGTTTATGTAAAAAAATTTTAATAAATAACCAATTAACTAATACTTGTATATAAAAATAAAACTAAATATTGTACCTCATCAGTTAAAAATATTGATCTACTTGCCATCCTTTTTTGTGTAGACCTGTACAAAAAGTATTATATAATCAATTTGCGATAATCAATTTCGAAATATTAGTTCATTTTTTAGCGTACAGGTACATGAAGAAATAATTAAATAAAAATTTAGTTCATTTAGATAATCAATTCGAAAGGCAATAAGCTTCCTTTAAACCTTTCTTCTTCCCTGACACATGAATCATATTTCCCACAAACAACCGCCGCACTGTTCACCGGAAATATTCCTCCCCCATAAACCCTTTAAGCCCCAAGCTTAGAACAAATAGATTGCTTGATTTGCGACATAAAAGAAATCGATTATATTACCTGATCTGCAACTTAGAAGAAATCGATTGTTTGGGTGCAAGCTTCCTGATTTGTGAGAGTCCTGGCTTCATGATGGTGCACGCTTCCTGATTTGCGATTGTCCAGACTACACGATGGTCACAATGATGCAAGTTTCCTGATTTCGGAGTGTCTCAACAAGAACGATAGCGGTCACGAATCAAGATGGTGCGAGCTTCTTCATGGCCACTAAAGAGATTTTATAATGTTAAAATATTTATTAATTTTGTTCAAATTTCAAGTTGTTTACCATATTAACTAGTTTTTTTTTCATACCGATTCAAACAATTTGAAACTCAAGGCTCGGGCTTAAAAGAGCGTTCGGAACCATAATGGACAACCACGCCTAAGCAACCGATAACACTCCGTTATATCATCACAGCCCAGGAGTGTCCAAATAAGATACACATGATCGTAACTGAACAGTTTTAATAAAGATGCAAACATCTTCATTATCAACATCCTAAAGTTAGGGTTTAGACCACTCCAACAAACAGAGGTACCAGTAAACCCACAAATCTCAGTATTCTAGTACGTCTCAGATGTGCATGCGCTCAACATCATGGACCCAACAATAAGCATCAGTGAACAACCGTTCAACATCATCGACCAGTTTCAAAGAACCAACAACAACAGCAATAACATGGACCCGACGATAAGCCTCATGTGAATGGCCGTTCAACATCATCGACAAGTTACAAAGAATCACCGACAATAGCAAGATATTCAAATCACAACATCAATGACGTATTATTCTAGTGTACACGCACCATTGACAAACTAATCAGCAACCAGAAACATATTAGAGTCTAACTCCATCTTAACCAGACAATAGACCCAAAAAAAGGTCTTGGATGAAATGTTCTCATGACCAACCGACTTAGAGAAACCAACACAATCAAAGAAACCCTTGAATTCGAATGAAATCAACAAAACATTTCATCAACAACTGCAAAAGACTAAGATTTCGGTTACAAAAAACCCAAATTATAGATAAAATATGAATCAGAGAAACAAAGATATAGATTCAAGGTTAGAAATCTTGGTTAGGGTTTTCCAAAGACCTCGAATGAAAGTCTCAGATGAAGTATCTGTCATCATCAACAATTAGGGTTTTGAACCAGAAGCATAAAAAACTACAAATTTTCATCTCACGTGAGTGTTTGCCTACCGCCATCCACCAATCGGAACTTCGTAAGGCCTCGGTAGGCCAGAAAAAGCCTCCTAGAGGCGGCACTCAACCTCTGGACGGCTTACAGGTGGTCCCCGGAACCACCCGTCGTGCATCGACACAAAGGAGGGCCACCTTCCATGCATGCTATAGGCGGCGGCTGCGCAGGTCATCGGCGGGAGGCACCGATGATTATAGCAGAAACCGCCAGCGTCAAAGACGTGAACCATAGGGGGTCAAAACGCAAACAACCGTCGTCGGTCATCATCTGGCCAGATACACAACCGTCATCGCCCCCTCTGCCCAAGCCCACCATCAACGCCCATCTCTGTCTCTCTCTACCACCGAACAATCCCCAAAAACAAAACATATGATATAAAAGATACAAAGGGGTTAAAACATAAATATCATATGATATAAAACGCTTCATGCGAAAAAATACTTTGTATAGTAACCGGCCCTATAATAAAAAGTATAAAATTAACTTAAAAATAAAATTTAATAATTAATGATAAACGAGCCAAGCTCAAGTTTGAAAAATTTCTAACTATTTGAGCTCGAACTTTAGAAATAAAACTATAAACGAGTCAAGCTTGAGTTTTCTAAAGTTAACACGAGCCGACCTCGTGCCTAAGCGAGCTCGGGTCGGCTAGGCTTGTTTACAACCTAGTCAAGGGACAATGCCCTTGGCAGGGGTCGCGCGCTACCCAGTTAGAAAGAGGTTGATGATCACTAGAAATGCATTAGATCTACGTGAATGATAAAACTTGCGATATATGTAGAGGTTTACTGGTGAGGTTTACTGGTCTAGCCTCTTCCTAGACCCCATGTAAAACAAAAGCTATATTAAGCATCGAATACACCAATTTTTTATAAATATATCATATAAGCCTAAATGGTTTACATGATGTATCCCAAGACTATGGCTAGGTATTGTATTCAAGTCTCACCTATAATAAAAAAGTGGGATCCAGGTTGGGCCAGAAGATTTTTTCATCTATGGTGGATTCCCTCCTGAGAGTGATCTTAGGTTTGGGATTGATAAGGACGGACTCATGTAAGAGTCTTCCTTTAGGACGTGCTAGCATAATGTCCTAAGGTTTTATACTTGAGTAATGAAAATGATCAGGTGAACTAGTGGCCCGTCATTGATCTAATTTAACCGTTCGAGAAAAAGAAGCTATAGGCATGACATTAGATGGTCAAGGGACTACAATTATAACCATGATCAACGTTTCCACGCTCGAATCGGACCAGACGGTCCAACCGGCCCGACCGGGATTCCATGAATCGGTTGGCTAGGGTTTGAATGTAAAAGGAATTGTGACTAACGTCGAAGATCTAAACATAAAAAAATGCCAGATCTGCTGCAACAACGTTGGATGTTAGAGTTGTGCAACAATGGTGGACATCTGAACTGCTGCAAACAATGACAAAAATACTTCAGTAGGGTATTTCTTAGCGAAGAAAAAAAAAAGAAAGAACTTGATGGAATCTACAGTAGGGTAGCGGGTGTAAGTTTCATGCGAAGAAGAAGAAAAGACAAGGCATTTGAGCATTTCACATTCACTTATTATGTTTTTTTAGTTTACTTTATAAATACACCTGTCAAACCATATTAAACAGTGTGCTAAGTATACTAGAATTTGATTAGATTTGAACTTAAATTATTTTATTGATTATTTAATTTAATTTATTTGAAAATGATCTTGTTAATTATGCATTTATCCGGTTCATAAACTATATCCGACCGGTCCTAGCTTAAAACATTGACCATCACACCCTCATCTTTCGTCATAGCTCTTTGAACTCCTTCAAATACACACCAACTGTTGGACAAAATGCCTTGGTTCTTAACCCGACGACTAAAAGTAATCACTCACCCCAGCCTCTCATCCTCTGTGAACCGTTGGTTCGAACCGCACATCAGAAGGCTAATGGTGACCCTTGTGGTTGCAACCACCATTGACCCTGCGTCCATCGGCCCCGCATCCGCCCTCTTATCTATGCCCGGATGGCACCCCGGCCCCTTTCTCCAGGTTTGTTTATCTATCTCCATTCTCCACACCCTTTTCATTATCTTTTTCTTTAAATTTCCCAAATTTACAAACTACAATTACATGAATATTTGAGATCGTTATATCACAGTTACTTACTTATACCCATGATCGATTTGGGTTTTGCCAAATTGACGTGCTTGTTTGATGATTTGATTTTGTTGTTAATGGAGTGGGAAAACTGGTGAGGTTGCTTGTGAATGTGATTTTGAGGTCATGGGTTCAAGCCGTGACAGCATAAAGTGTAGGGTAAGGCTGCGTTGTAATAAAAAGTGAAGTTTTGTTTATGTTTGTTTGTTTAGATTTAAACTTGTTTGTAATTATCATTCTGTTCACGAACACGTAACAGAATGATAATTCTTGTTCCACGAACACGTAATCGAATGATTCACAAACAGATAACCAAACGGTTCATGAACGTATACGGTTTTAGAATAACAAAATCAGCATTCTTAATCACAAACTTCGACATAATCACTTTAAATACATATAAAGTTAGGCACTTTAGTAAACATATATATAATCATGAACGAGCATGATCAAAGTAATCTAGACGAACATAAATGAACGAACATAAACAAACATATTACCAAATGTTCACAGTTCACGAACGTATTTGAACGAACATGACCTATGTTCATGTTCGTACATTTAATTATAGAATGGGAATTCTTTGTTCATGTTCCTTCATTTAATAGAATGCGAATTCTTTGTTCATGTTCGTTCATTTACTAAACGAACAAACATAAACAAACCTCCCGCCGAACGGTTCACAAACAGTTCGCTGAAAGTTCTGTTTGTTTACAGCCATCATATCATAAAACGAGACCCTATGCAAAGCTGGAGCTAAGTCTAGATCTAGGTATAGTTTTATTCGTATGCTTAAAAGTTGCAACTTTGATGTTAAATTCTTTGGTGTAGGATATGGCAAGCTTTGTGAACAAAGAAGTGAGGCTATTGAAGCATGATAACTCCAATGTTAGAGAGGATCATTTGGATAAAAGGTGGGAGGCTGCCACCGGAGAGGTTGTGGATGAGGTTATATTTCTTAGTAGGCACACTGCTGCCTCTAATCGGCCTGCGCTAACCATTCATCCAATTGGTATGTGGTTATGTGGTTTATCAATGGATCAAGAATTGTTTGACACATTATACTTGTATTGATCATGTATTAGGTGTTGGTTATGGTGTCTTTTAGGTGTTCCTCATTTGAGAGAAGATGAGGTGCCGCCAGCGGTGGCAAACCTGGGTGGGCGGCGCCGCCTAATGCACGAATGGGACCATGGTTGCGACTGTTGAAGGTTATTGCAGAGTCACATAATCTGACTCCTGAATTTGAGGTATATAATATGTATACCATTTGGACATTTGAAAACTGAGTAGTTTGATCATCTGAGAGTTAACTGTAGTTGAATGAATAATTTGAACTTGAGTATGAGTGCTACGTGTTATATACATGTGTGTGTTTGTACATGTATGTATATATTTTTTCTTACTCTACTATTTGTTGTCTTTAACATACGAAATTCATGTAGATGATAGAAATTGCTTTCCTTTTATTTAGCAATAAACATGCATTTAACACATACATGGTCTTTTGTCTCTTTGTTTTGTAAATTCTGGGTGGCTGGGTGCTTATCCTTATTTGTTCTTGGGTATAGGTTACATTGGAGGCCACACATCATGGACCTGTAACCGATTCTCCCACAATGTTTGTAGAGATCGGTATGTATCTCAAAAGGGAAAACTTAATTGTTGCTTTGTGACGAAGGCTGCTCTTTGATTCATAGCTTCAGTTTAGTTAGAGGTGGCAATTTTGACCCATTTGCTTATAATTTATCTCATAGGGGTCAAATCATAAATTAGCATGTGTTCTCTAATGCGTACAACTTATTAACTTGTTCTTATTAGTTTTAGATTATAATGTCATAATAGTGTTTCTGTACTCATATGTAACATGCTAATTATTTATAAAAAGTGTTTTATCCGGCCTAAAAATGACCCTTTTAAGCAAACCCATTGTGCCATTTTTTTTAACGGCACCCGTTGTGCCAGTTACCCAGCCTTCCTGGGCTGCCCATCTTGTCACCTCTAAGTTTAATCTTTCTCAGTGATGAAACAAAAGGAATGCTATGTCTTTTTCGGAAAATAATATCTCAATATAGAGCACTATTTCTCATTTGTTCTTTATGTGAAAGGAAGTCATGAAAAATCTTTAGAAACCATTGATAATATAGTTTTGATGTTATTATGGACCAGGCAGCACGGAAGAGTACTGGAAGAGGCAGGACGCAGCACAAGCTATTGCTTTAGTTCGGTATCTCTTTTTAGCAAGCTTAACTATATCATAAAATAATGCTTTATATTTATAACTAGGTTAGTCCCCGTGTATTACACGGATTGAATAAATAAAATACTAAATAATTAGTAACAAAAATTTATGCATTATAAAATCACGCTTGAAGATAAAATATGATTATAATTACGTACAAATACCTATTTTAAGTAAATAAATAATTATGTATTTTTTCTTAAACTTTTGTTTTATCAAAAATTATGATTTTATATAAAAAAGTTGTGAATTTAAATATTTTGTTTTAAGAAAAATGATTTTTTTAAAGTTTATTGTATTCAGTATTTTATAAAATTTTGTTTTTAAAAATGTTTTTTAATAAAAATAGGTTTTTAATTAATTAAATTATATATTTTTTAAATTTGAAAATGGTATGAGTAATATTCTTAGTATTCAATATTATTTATTAATAATATAGAGAAATGATAAAGTAAGTATAATGACGCTCACAATTGTTTCAAGTTTATTTTAGTTTTTCTATAGATAGATAGGTATGCTAAAAACTCATTAATTAAACGGATTATAGTTAGTAATAAACAAAAAGAGTTACAGTATAATATTTTAATATAAATATAATTAAAATTATATATACGTAATAGTTCAACAAAACAATTATACTATTTTTGACCACCTTATATAACATATTCATTTTAAACATACGTTTAAGATATTAAAAAAATAATTTTGTATAAAAATCTTATTTTTTAAAACTCTGGTTTGTAATTATTCTTGTTGTTTTAGTAAGTCAGTTTATAAAAAATTTCAGATGTATATAGTTTTTTTAAAGCAAAACGATTTAAAATATTTTTTATAAAAAATTTCAGATGTTTATAGTTTTTTTAAGCAAAACGATTTAAAATATTCTGTTTAAAAAATGTTTAGTGTTTTAGAAAATTTCATATTATATAAAAATTTAGTTTTTTATTATTTATACTTAATTAAAAGATGTGATTTATAATTTCTTTAATAAAATATATTTTAAAAAAGATAGTTTGATTTAAAAAATCTAAATAAGAAAGAGAAATATAGCAATTAATAAAATTTATTTTAATAAGAGAGAGAAATTTGTATGAGCATTTAAATTAGTATAATACCCTTTTGGAGGGAAAACTAATAGTGTGGATGTCTAGAAAAATGACAAGTGGCAAAATTGTGGGTTAAGAGAATGACAAGTGGCAAAAGAAACATTGCTTTATTAGATAAAACAAACATACCCAGTGTATCCCGCTGGAGAGCAGGGTCTGGGAGGGGTATATGGTGGCAAGTCTTTCCTCTATCTTGAAAGATAGAGAGACTGCTTCCGAAGAGACCCCCGACTCGTTAACAAAGGCAATAACAATAACAATCATAATACAAAGCATACAACACAGAGGTAGATATGACATGAAGAATTAGATAATGCGCACATAAAAAAAACGGCATGTAACACCCAAAAAGGGTAGATGATGAAAACTACACCTAACGTGTGGGGTCCGGCCATATGTCACCGCATACCTTCCCTCCCACAAAAGCCACTAAAAGTCCTTAATTTTAATTCTACGCCTCCACTCACTCCTATCCTCGATCATGTGCTCAGAAAGATGCAAGTCTATCATATCCCTCCTAATAACCTCGTCCCAAGTCAACCTAGGTCTACCTCTACTCCTCCTACCCTCTAAGCTGATGTTCTCTACTGCTCGGACAGGTGCTGCCATCGTTCTCCTCTTCACGTGCCCAAACCATCTTAATCTTCCCTCTCTTATTTTTTCTGTGATACAAGCCACCTCTAGCCTCTGGCGAAAGACGTCGTTTCTTATCCGATCCAATCTTGTGTGTCCACACATCCACTTCAGCATTCGCATTTCTGCGACCTCTATTTGTCTCTCGTGCGATTTCTTTATGGCCCAACAGTCTGTGCCGTATAACATAGCTGGACGTACTGCCACTCTATATAGTTTTCCCTTTAGTTTTGCTGGGAACCTCTTATCACACAAAATCCATGATGCTGCTCTCCACTTGCACCATCCTGATTGTACACGGTGTGCTACATCGCTGTGTATCTCTCCATCTTCCTTGTACGTACGAGCCAAGGTATTTGAACCTAGACGTCCGGGGGACCCCATGCCCTGGATACTGATTTGGTTGTCCTCTTCGGCCTCACCACTAAAGTTACAATGCATGTATTCTGTCTTAGAGCGACTTATCCTTAAGCCGTGCGTTCTAGTGCTGCTCTCCACTGTTCTAATCTCTCGTTAAGCACCGTCTTAGATTCTGATATTAAGACAATATGATCCGCAAACAGCATACACCATGGGACTGGCTCTTGTATAGACTTGGTCATCTCGTCCAACACTACTGTGAAGAGGAATGGGCTCAATGCCGATCCTTGGTGGAGTCCCACTTCCACCGGGAAGAAGTCTGTGTCTCCGACAGGTGCTCGTACACACGTTTTTGCCCCGTCATACATATCCTTTATTATTTTGATATACCTCTCTGGTACCTTTCTAAGTCGTAGACTTTCCCAGATGAGTTTCCGCGACACACGTCATAGGCTTTTTCTAGGTCAATGAATACCATATGTAGGTCTCTTTTCTTTTCTCTATATTTCTCCATTATCCTCCTTATGACGTGTATAGCTTCTGTTGTAGAGCGTCCTGGCATAAATCCAAATTGGTTTACCGCTATCTGAGTTTCTCGTCTAATTCTCGTGTCAACAATTCTTTCCCATAGCTTCATCGTGTGACTCAATAGCTTTATTCCCCTGTAATTTGCGTAACATTGGACATCATCCTTTTTCTTATATATGGGGACTATGACACTGCTTCTCCACTGCTCTGGCATCTTTCCTGTCTTAAAGATAGTGTTGAATAAGTCCGTTAGCCATTGTAGGCCCTCATCTCCAAGGCACTTCCACACTTCAATCGGAATGTTGTCTGGCCCCACCGCCTTAGCCCTTCCATTTTCTTCAAAGCTCTCTTAACTTCATCGACTGTGATGCTTCTACAATAACACTTGTTTTGTTGCTTCGTTTGAGTTGTTTCATTGAATCCGTTTGTTGATTACGGTTCGTTATGTTGAAAAGGTTATCGAAGTAAGTTTTCCATCTCCCTTGATGTCTTTCTCCCTCACCAAGACCTTTCCATCCGCGGCCTTTATAAACTTCACCAATCTCAAGTCCTGTCTACTACGTTCCCTTGCCTGGGCAATCTTAAACATGTCATGTTCACCCTCTTTCGTCTCTAATCGCTTATACATCCTCTCGTATGCTGTGTTCTTTGCCTCTGACACAGGCTTTTTCGCCTCTCGTTTAGCCTCTTTGTATTTATCTTTTAGCTCTGCTCGTTCTTCCTCATTATTACAGCGTAAAAGCTCTCTAAAACTTTGTTGTTTAATTCTTATCTTCTCCTGTACATCTTCGTTCCACCACCAGAATTCCTTATGACCGATTGTCCTATTTGTTGTAGTCCCAAGCGTTTCTTTAGCTGCTTGAATGACTCTAGTTGCCATAGCCTCCCACTTTTGGTTGGCGTCTTCCTGTGGCCCACTCAGGTTCATTGGTATGATTTTATCTCTAAAGATGGTAATCTTTTCGTCTTTGAGTTGTCCCCATCTGATCGTAGGTCTACTTCTCTTAGTTGGTTGGACAATTGCTCTCTTCAGTCGTAGATCTGCCACCAACATGTGATGTTGAGTGACTACTGTTTGTCCCGGTATTGTCTTGCAGTCCTTCCACGAGCTACGATCTTCTCTCCTCATCAGCAGATAATCTATCTGTGTGTGTCTCCCGCCACTGCTAAACGTAATTAGATGCGATTCTCTTTTCTTGAAAAACGAATTTATGATGCTTAGTTCATGCGCTAATGCAAAGTCAAGAAGCTCCCTACCGACGTCATTCCTCAGACCATACCCAAAGCCTCCATGCACCAACGGAAATGATTGTTGTCCTTACCGATATGCCCATTAAAATCTCCTATGAATATTTTTTCTTCTCGAGGTATGTCTCCCATAACGTGATCTAAACTCTCCCAGAACTTCTTTCTTTCCGTATCCCCTAATCCAACTTGCGGTGCATACGCACTAACTACAGCCACTACTTCGTCTCCTATTACTATCCTTAACAACATAAGTCTATCATCGATTCTTCTAACCTCCACTACATTATCATAAAGTTCCTTAGCAACTAAAGATTTATATAACCTTTTTAACCATGAATACATTGAAATGAAAAATATGCATAAAGAAGAATGAAACATTGAGTAAAAGGTCATGAGGGACACATTTTCTGCCACATCAAGAGTTAAGCTTTAAAGATGAATTTACTTAACAAAGCCAATTGATAATTTTTATTTTCAATGTTGCATTGAAGTTAGTTTGGAAAGGACTGGGTCTTGATGGAGGAACTCCTGTTGGAGACTGGCACAGGTAACGGTTACCTTCATATAGTTTTCCGTTGAAATTTCCGAATACACATAAGCTTAAAGAGGATGTTGCAATTCCTACCCATTTACATATGAATCGGTTAATTTGGGTTGTTTTGTTTTCACCTCGAATGAGTCTAGTTATAATGTTTAGCTAAGGGGGGAACTGACAAATGGGCTGAACCCGTCAAAAGTTATTAATGCATACAATCTCTTAGTAACCGTTTTTATGTAAAAATCTAAGTTATTTTGTGCTTGTATTGTTTATTATTATTATTAATTAAAGCTTTAAATATTAATAATTTTTGGAAAAAGGAGCATAAAAATGTTTGTGGGTGAACCCACCCCTGCTGCTGAAAGTACTAAAAAGACCAGAATCAACCTTAACCTTTTTTTGACCCGTTATGTGACCCGCTTAACCACCACTTTTTAGTTCAAATCCATGCTTGATGTAGTTGTATACAGAAGGAGTTGTGTATTTTGATGTTAGAATAATGTTTGCAACCTTTCTTACTAAATTGGTTATATTTGATGGTGCAGGAATAATGGGAAAAATAAAATCCTTTTAGGGGTTGGTGGTGGACACTATGTTCCCAGGCATATGGATATCGTTCTGTAAGTTCACGCTTTTTAACTAACTTCTTTTTAACTTACTTGAAGTACCTCTGGTAGTGGGTACCTTTCTAATTGAGTTTACAATCATAATCATTTATGCTTACTTGATATTGTATGCGGGTAGTTCTTTATTCATGGTGTTCTAATTGATTTTTCACACATAAACAAAGATAATTACACCATAGCAAAAACCCCATTACTGAAATTAGTTGTTAGTCTTTCATTCTTCTCATGGTTATGCAGTCTGCTACTTGAAATAAATGCATCAACGTTATAACCATTGTACTTGGCCATTCTTCTAGATAACTAGATGTAACTCTAGATAACTAGACGTAACCCAACTTTTTAATTTGATGAAAAGTTAAGCAAACACCATCCCAAACTACCAATAAATAATCTAGAACATGACAATAAGTCTAGATTGCACATAGTATTATGCCTTGTGCTCATCGTCTATAGAACATCCATGTATTCTATCAGAAGCTGCTTACTTCTTTAGTCATGTACACTGAGGTACCAAAAGTAAAGTCCTAATCTATGTACAGTGAGGCTATTTCCCACGGCTTGAAGCCATGACCCTAAAGTCACAAAGTAGCAACCCAGCCAGTTACTCCAAGACCCGCTCTCAACAAAGGCCAAATATAGTGGTTTAAAATGCTGTGACTTAATACTTTACTTGAAACAGTCCTTTCCCATTTTTAAGTTTTGTTTCAAAACTTATGATGATTGCAATTTTCATGGTTTTCAAGAAAATGCTGCATCTTACCCCCTCGAGTTTAATCTTTTTAGGAAAGATGATGTTTGGGTGGGCCACCTATTATCGGGTTATTCATTGCCAATGGAAGATAATGGAGAGGCAGGAGTAGTGTGAACTTGGAGGGAAGCAATTAAAGTTGCATATGATGTTACTAAAGCAGCATTCCCCGGGGGAGAAATTCTTGCCCATCTTGATCAAAAGTGAGTATTATCTTGCAAGTTGTAAATACTGTTATCGAAATCTTCATACATTGAAGGCAAATAATATGTAAATATTAATTTGTTTAAGTTTCTTCATGATGTGTTCGGATTTTAGGAGGGTAAGTTGATCTAACCAGTTAGAGGTGACAACATTGGATGGGGGGTTGGGTAATGGGTCTTTTCTTGTATAGGTCGAAATGGGTCAAGTTGACCTTCAAGCACTTTTTTGTTTGTGTTCTTAAATTTTTACTAAATAATTAACATGTTAATTAGTAGTTAATCAAAACAATATTCTTACACCAGTAATCGAAATCTTTGAATAAAGAATGATTAAGAGGTCTGCATTACAACTTGTTTTGGACAACTTTTAATACGTCTGACCTGTTCTCGTTCGGCTTGATTTGATCCTTTTGAGATAAATGCAATTCATCAACCCTTCCTAAGTAAACGGATAGAAATTGCCACCTCAATACGAAACAACAAAAGTACTAATTTTTGCAAAATTTAAACACACTTTATCATATGACATTGTGATTGTACTAGAACGTTTAATGTGTTTAACACTAAATTTAATACATACTCAAATTTATATAACTTTTGGGTTCTATTTGCAAATGCAGGAGCTTTAAGAGCTGGCAGAAAAATGCTATATTGGGTTTTTTGAAAGCGAATAATATAAACATAGGCAAGCCTCAGGATTTCTGCTAATTTTTCAGGAAATTACATAACTTATTATCGGTGTGGTGCTGCTAGCACACTTATTCTTTGGATACTTTGTACCAAATCATTGGTACCATTACCAAGTCAAGTTACATATTGATTAACTTTCTACATAAAGTGAATATATGTTTAAGTAAAACAATCATTCATTCAAGGGGTGAATAAGAGAACTTGAGTTTTGGGGTCTCTTCCTTTATTTACCTACCATTTGCAATTATGCACACATTTTATCATGGTACATATGAGATCACTTGGACTTTGACTTTACTTTGAGACTAGTGACACAAACACTGATTCTGTCAAACCTGATTCTCATTTCATCAAGAAACTCATGTACACACATGTCAGTTCAGTATAATCCCCTTGTCATGTTCTTTAACAGAGAAAGAGAATAAGCATTACAGGTGGATATGTAAACCAAACTCACACAACAATTCTTAAAAAGAATAAAGATTACACCACAAGGGTTTCCACATATGACATTACAGGAACTCCAAATTTGTTGACTTCTACACCTGTCAACTTCTTAGAACAAAGGCTTGCAAATGCAGCCTAGCATTGGCAGCAATGGTGATAGATTCTTCATCTTGCTTCTCTTTTGCAGCAGCAATTGCAGCCATGTAAGCTTCTTGTGCTTCTTCCATTTTGCTCATTTCCAACTCACCCAAATCATCCTGCATATCATACACCATATTAGACATAAGTATGAATCTTTGCAATAACTTTGAACCAATGTTGATGCTCCAGGTGGCATATAGCTTACAATCTCAGGAAGGTGACCTCCATGTGGGTTGACATCATAGTCTTGGTCTGGAAGGGTAAAATGGTTATCTGACAAACCTTCAAACAAAAGTGTGTATGATGATCTCTCTCCTTGAAAGGCATTCAAATCTTCCTGAAGTTTTTCCACCCTTTTGTTTGAAGTCATTGCTTCCCACTGCAACTTTTCTACTGCTGCTTGTTTGTCAGCGAGTTTAATCTGTGATGAAGCCGGTCATCATTCATCAACAACATAAAAACTACACATTTATAGCTATGATGATGTGCAGCACTCGGAACATCTTATTATTAGAACTTCAACGAGTGAAAGCATGTCTAACCACTATTTCCTACAACCTGTTTAATCATATCTAGTAACAGGATTCTTCTGATTATTCAAAATCACATCATCACTTTCGAAACAAACACACTACGTCACGTTAATTATACCCATACCTTTAGATCGGCTAATTGTGCTTGAGTAGACCGCAATAAAGCATCCTTTTCTGATGCCTGTTTTTTCACTTCATTAAGCATGCTATGAACAGAACTCATTTCACTTTTTGAAGCTTCTGCTGCCTTCAAGATTTCATCTTTCTCCAACAACTGTCTCTGCAAATCCTCCACTTTCGCCCTTAATTCCACCAGTTCTTCCTTTTCTTTTGTCAAAAGCGCACTCGACGAAAACATGGAGAGCCCATCACCACCTCCATCTTGCTCATTACCACCGTTTTCCCTCCGCTTTTTCCCAGGAATCGATTGAGCATTCCTACCTTTTCCTTCAGTCATCTGTAAATGCTTCAAAATTATACAATTCCACTTACCACTTCACAAAACAATAACTTTTCTACATAAACTTGAAGATCAAAATGAAATGTAACTTCAAACCACTCTCCGTATGAGTTTACCTTGTTAGAGATTGATTCTCTTGATGGAGTTTTCGTGTAGATCATCGACCCCCTACGTGTATACGAACTACTTGCCTTTCGATCCTACATACAGAATTACGAATCAAAGTATGCATAAACACATAACAAATCCCAAAATTACGAAACCCTAATCCCAATTAAATCACATACAAATTCCAAATAAAACCCCAAATTGAAAGTATGCATAAACACATGAATAAAAGTACTATCTGCATTACACATACGATTAACGATTGAACGAGAGGGACGATCTGGACGAGATCATTGTAAAGAAGACGGTCGACGTTGCCGGCGGCGGAGAGATTACGGTGGTGGGACGGCGAAGATGGGCGGAGATCTTCGCCGGAAAGCCATGAAGATTGTTCTATACCACCGAAGCCCAAAGCGGCATTATCTTGCTCCAAATCGAAGTGTTGTGATGACTGATGATACATTGTTGGATCTTCGATTTTCTTGATTTGAAGTTGGATTTTGAGTTTGAGTTATTATTTATTAGGGTTTGGATCAAGAAACAATTTTCAGAAAGTGAAATTGGTAGAAGAAGTTGATTTTGAAAGAGATGAAGAAAAGGGGTGAGAGGTTGAAAGAAGGATGGAGACTTTTGAATGGAAAGATTATGTCTTCATTTTATTTTTCAAATTCAAATCTTTTATGTTTAATATTTAACACGAGTCGTATTGTTTGATCCGACTTGTATCAATCAGTAAAATATCAAATCAGTTAGTTCATGATTTTTTATGGTCTGAGTTGGTCGTTACGGCTTCTTACGGGACCGTAATATGCATTCTTACCGTAAGTAAGGAGTTTTTATTTTTATTTTATCGTTTTGTAGATTTAGATTTTCTAATTTTTTATTTATGCTTATGTAATCCCATTAATCAGTTAAAAAGAATTTGATTTATTCACCCTCTGGCTAATGATTTAATATGATAATTAATTAATTTATTGAGTTAATAAATTAAGTATGTTACAATAGCAAATTGATTTAAAAAAAAGTAATTTAATTTCACTAGTTTTCTAACCAAAATAACTTGTATACACTTCATTATTTGTTGAAGAAAATGTCAAAAATCAAACAGTGTATCCCCTTTTAACTTTTTTTATATTGTTTGTGTTTCTTTTGTTTGATTTATCCTAACTTCTACTATAAACATCACACGACAGATACAAAACAACGACTTGATATTGATCGTGATGCTTGTTCTGCAGAATTCTTGTTTTGTTTGGTTTCTTTCATATTACAAAATTCTTTTTTGTTTGGTTTCTTTCATAGTTGATCTTCGATCGACCTATGATGATCAATACATCTTTGTTTGGTTTCTTTGGTGGTTAATGTGTTTTGATGACTAAATGACTGTAAAAAGTAATAATAGATTTATGTGTAGGTTATTTTGTCGTAGATTTATGAGTAGTTAACTTTCAATTTAGGTAGGTGCCATAATAAGGTATGATATATTGTCATTGATAAAGTGATTTGGAACCAAAATCTATTAAATTAGGTACTAAAAGATTGATACGACATGAGTAGAAGAAACTGATATCAATTTATGACATAAGAATTTCATCATCCTTATTCATATGAGGTTTGCTATTGTACATTCATTAGTTATTGGAGCACCCGTCTCTTCTATATCTCTTTTCATATATACACATATATATAATATATAGAAGGATAAGTGTGTTCTAATACCCAAATGGGTGTACTAATAACTAAACACTATCAATATTCGGTATTTTAAAGATTATTTGAACTAGACCGTCTTGTAACATTATTCTGACCAGATTAAGTTATAACAGGTTGTATTGGAACTAGGGCTGACAAAACAGGTCTTATCATGTTTAACAGGTTAAAGATAACGCTTAGAACTCACGTATCAAACACGCAAAAGACTTGTTTACCTACTTATTTATTATGCCTATAATTTTTATATGTTTTTATGAATCAAGAATGTAAAATAATAGAGTCTAGCATTCTGATTTTAAATTATTTTTAAAAATATAAAAAAATAAAAAATATATCTTTTATTAAACAGGTTTAATCGTATCATAAACAGGTCAGGAATTGTCAGTCCTAATTGGAACAATTTTAAGGATGTAACATGGGTTTTCAAATTACAAACAAATGAAAGATGTATGATCATTTCATAGTTAAAGAACAAAGAAGCTTTAAAAAAAGTTAAAAGGCTAGTTGCAAAGTGTTCAAAGTCATCAAATAGGGATAGTTAATCAAATATCAAATTAAATCGAGTTAAACCGTATCAGGTTATTCAAATTTGGGATTTTAAATCATATTCGAATTTGGATTACATTCAAAAATACTGAGTTAGGTAAAAAAAAATAATTTAAATTGAAAAGCCTATAACTTTTAAATCGTATACACACAATAAAAATTAAGTTAGTTACACAAATAATCTCTATGATTTGACAAAAATAATATATTTGTGCATTTATTTCTTTGAGAAACAAGTTAGAGTTTTATAATTTCAATTTTGTAACCAGTTCAAATTATTAATCGACAATTTTTTAGGGACTGTTTGTGTAACGCACAACCACACCGATTCCTATCACCACCACACCGATTCCTATCACCACCACACTGCATCAATGACTCCATCTGGTTCAAGCCCTCTTCTAGGATAGATATTGTTTCCACGCGATGATGATGAGGTTTTAGATTTGATTACATAATGAGAGGTAGATTGTTAGAGAGGTAGATTGTTAGAGCGGGAGATAAAAGGAGGGGGGTGGGACGATGTGGAGCATATATTAGTTAAGGGGCAGTGGCGAGTTTCATATGAGGTGGTGGTCAGAAAAGAAAAGCGATGGTGGTGGCGGATGATAAATTATTGATAAGTATAAGTAATCCAAAATATGGCCCTTCTACTTAAATAGAATTAATTACAAAAATAGTCCATATGATTAAAATTGAGTTAATTATATATTGATCCTTTAGTTAAAAAGAGTATTTTGGTCAGTTAACTAACTGAAACGTTAACAGAAGTTGAAATTAATACACAAACTTGTTATACAATTAAATCATAAAACTCTAACTTGTTACTCAAAAAAATAATACACAAACATGTTATTTTCGTCAAACTACAATAACTTTATATGTAATTGACTCTATGTGACAACCCGGAAAATTTCGGTAAGTTTTAGGATTTAAAATAAACTTGTTTATAATTAATTTATGAATAAGCAAAATAATATTAATGATAATAATAATATAGATAATAACAATAATAATAATAATAATAATAATAATAATAATACAATTTATTATTATTAACTAAAAACCCTAAAAGTTTGGGTTAAAGATGTAATATTTTGAACTTGTTTTAATTACTTTTAACATGAAATAATAAGTCTTGGAAAGTTGAGGAACCATTTCTGTAAATTGTTTTAAAATCCCAACCCACCGCCCATCCCCGTCACTTCCCTCCGATCAACATTCCGGCGAGCCTCCGCGAGCCCACAGCAGCCAAATCACTTGATTTCACTCGAATTAAATGTTCCCGACATATTTTCGTGGGTGATTCGAACCTGGGCCTCACTTCAATTAAAAATTGGAGTGCGTTTACAACCAAACCCACTTTCGACCGAAAGTTCGGCCGACCACCCACTTAATCGACCACTAACTTCAAATAATATCGAAATAATGGAGCACTAACAAACTATGAACCATTTATAACAATCCATTGAGCTCAATTCGATTTGAAAACACACAAACATATCAATCTGATCAACCCTTCGGTCGCGACCTGTTCATCATAGTATACACCTTCAAATCAAACGCAAACAGGTAATTAAACCTACACACACACCGTTTTTACAAGGGGAACAATAGCCCCATGATTTCAGATGCAATTGAAATCGAATTGAATTGGGGTTCAATTTGGCTGGGATTCGAACCTAGGGTTCTTGGTTTGGGATGAGCAATTTGATTTGTGTTTAAAAGAAAGTGAAACCGTGAACTCTTACGGCTGTATGCCTTTGGTTCACCGGTTCCCTGTCCACATGCACTTCTTGAGGTCACGGGTTCGAACCCGTGCACCTCACTTATTTTTTTAATGCCTTTTCAAGCTTTTAAAAATATACAAAAATACCTAAAAGTAATAAAAATAATTTTTATAAACTTCCTTTCTTTAAAAGCTATCTAATGAATTTCTGTAAAATTATTTCCTTAAATATCTTAATAATTTTTATATAAAAAATATATAAAAATTTCTAAAAATCATAAAAATAACTTTTATAAATTTCCTTTATTTTAAAAGTTATAAAATGAATTTCTGGAAATTTATTTAATAAAACATCTTAACATTTTTTATGTAAAACATTATTCTCCTAACATATAATTAAAATATATATTTATTTATTTACAGATTAAATAAATAAATAAATATAAAGACTACCTAAACATATTCAATTATTTTCAGATAATAAATAAATAAATTAAAACTTGTAAATGTTACTTATTTGACAAGATAAATACAAATTAGATTTTATATATTTAATTATAAAATCTTACTAAATTAAATACAAACTTACATATTTAAATAATGTCTAAAATTTATTTAGAACATAATGATATGTTAAAATCATTATTAAATTTATCAAATATTATGAAATGTAATATTTAGTTATTAAAGAATTAACAAAAATAATTAAATGATTTAATTATATGTTTATAACAAATCCTAGAAAACCAAACCCTAGATCAATTGAACACCAGGTTCAAGATCTAACTTATTTAGATTATGGATTTGTATCTATATGCTTATATGAATTATAATTCCTTAAGAGGAATTTACTAGCTTGTCAACACCACACAAGGACTGAGGTGAGTTCATACTTAACTATTCCCCTTTTTAATCATTTAAATATTTTGGGAGGATACACGTTTTAATTAAAATTACAAATTATTTTTGTGTATTATGTTAAATAATAATTGAATCACATTTATGATTACATATGGTTACAATGAAATCCTTCTCTGTATACTGGACTATAAACAAGCAGGGATCTTTTGGATAGTACTATCGGGGAGTGACTTACCCCCACAAAGGTTTGGACATGTGGTCCTTACCAAGATGCACAAAGATCTTATTGTCATTCGGGATGACTGTTCTGGGTTGAGAAGGCAGATATGCGCTATGTAAAATTTGCCATTATAGTTCCACTTACAACCATATGAGGATAAATGTAAAGAGAGGATTCGCGCCCTCTGATTTGAATTATTATAACTAACATAATATGCTATATGTATATAAAAGGAAAGGGAAAATTAACTATGATACATGGGCAAATCTATTTAAAGGTTTTGTTGGCTTGTACTTAGTTAGTATATGAGATAGTGAGTTCACCTTATAAAAGGGTTCCGACAGGCTATTCATATACAAATAAACTATGATACATGGGCAAATCCTATGTGAAGGATTTGTTGGCTTGTACTTAGTAAGTATGTGAGATAGCGGGTTCACCTTATAAAAGGGTTCCGACAGGCTATTCATATACAAAGTGATACCAGTGAATAGTTTATACTCACACTTTTACAGTAAATCCTGCTTTGATTGATAATGGATGATTTATCAAATATGTTTTACTCACCTATGAACTCACCAACCCTGTGTTGACACTTGATTTTACATGTATTCTCAGGTATCTACTAGGAGCTTATGGACATGCACATATGATCATATAAGAGCTCAAGATACATATTGGTTATTATTTGAGATATGATTAGACGTATTGTTAAGAAACATTCTATCTTTTATTTCCGCTACTGTAACACCCGGCCTCTCACACCAACAATATTGTCCGCTTCGCCCACGAGGAGCTCACGGCTTTGCTTTTGGTTGCCCAGGTGAAAACTTCCCAGGGAGGTCACCCATCCCTGGATTGCTCCCACCTGAGCACGCTTAACTGTGGAGTTCTCCTCTCATCCACAGCCAATACGCCCAAAACGCGTTGTTGATATTAGAGGTCAGACATTCCTTATGAACCAGGAATCTCTCCTGTCCACGGCCGATGTGGGATATGTGTAGGGTGTCACAAGCACCCCCTGTTTGGACTCATCGTCCTCGATGAGCCCGAGAAGTCACCATCCTTGGTGAGTTATGTCCCACACCCCGAATGGCACAGGAGTGGCTCTGATACCATTCTGTAACACCCGGCCTCTCACACCAACAATATTGTCCGCTTCGCCCACGAGGAGCTCACGGCTTTGCTTTTGGTTGCCTAGGTGAAAACTTCCCAGGGAGGTCATCCATCCCTGGATTGCTCCCACCTGAGCACGCTTAACTGTGGAGTTCTCCTCTCATCCACAGCCAATACGCCCAAAACGCGTTGTTAATATTAGAGGTCAGACATTCCTTATGAACCAGGAATCTCTCCTGTCCACGACCGATGTGGGATATGTGTAGGGTGTCACAGCTACGCATGAAATTTAATACTCTGAATAATAAGAAATGATTATCTAAAATTCATCATATAGATAACTGCATCTCATGAGTGACTATTGTGTTTGATCCTGTTTGCTCACCCCTCCGTGATAGATTCCAGACCCGGAATTTGAGGGTGTGACAGATTGGTATCAGAACAAGCCACATTCGACAAGACCAAATGTTGTTACATGCACGTACCTTATCATCGGTAGCTACACATCTATTGATACCAGGGCTGTAATAGCTTTGATTCTTCTGGAATTATTCTTTAACTTAGCATTAACCTAGTTGCTTAGAATTATCTCTAGACACAGAGTGCCAGTGTCTATCATCTCTGATCGTGACGCACGATTTACATCTATCTTTTAGGATAAACTTAAGAAATCTCTAGGCACTCGCCTAGATATGAGCACAGCCTATCACCCTCAGACTGATGGCCAAAATAAAAGAACCATACAGACTCTTGAGGATATGCTTAGGGCTTGTGTTATTGAAGGTCATCTACCTTTGGTAGAGTCCTCATATAATAATAGCTATCATTCGAGCATCAAGGCGGCACCATTCGAGGCCTTATATGGATGTAAATGTAGATCACCGCTTTGCTGGGCAGAAGTTGGAGATAGTCAACTTACTGGCCCAGAACTGATCTTTGAAACTCATGAGAAAATTGTCCAGATAAGAGAACGCATGGCTGCTGCCAGGGATCGCCAGAAAGCTACGCTGATAAACACCGCAAGCCACTTGAATTTCAGATAGGAGATAAAGTTTTGCTAAAGTTATCTCCCTGGAAGGGAGTTATACGTTTTGGGAAACGAGGGAAATTGAACCCTCGCTACTTGGGGCCTTTTGAAATTGTCAGAAGGATCGGCCCAGTAGCCTATGAATTAAATCTACCTGCTGAACTTGGTGGTGTGCATAATGTTTTTCACGTATCCAATCTAAGGAAATGTTTATCCAATGAATCACTGGTTGTGCCTTTAAAGGAACTGCAAGTAGATGAGAAACTCAGATTTGTTGAGGAACCAGTTGAAATCATGGATAGGGAACTTAAACAACTAAAGCATAGCAAGATTCCGGTTGTCAGAGTTCGGTGGAACTCCCGGCGTGGTCCTGAGTTCACTTAGGAACGAGAGGACGAAATGATGCGCAAGTATCCTAACCTATTCAAGAATGTTGCCAGTACATCTTAATTTTCAGGACGAAAATTCCTTTAACAGGGGGATGATGTGACAACCCGGAAAATTTCGGTAAGTTTTAGGATTTAAAAAAAAACTTGTTTATAATTAATTTATGAATAAGTAAAATAATATTAATGATAATAAATATAAATAATAACAATAATAATAATAACAATAAAATTTATTATTATTAACTAAACCCTAAAAGTTTGGGTTAAAGATGTAATATTTTGAAACTTGTTTTAATTACTTTTAACATGAAATAATAAGTCATGGAAAGTTGAGGGACCATTTCTGTAAATTGTTTTAAAATCCCAACCCACCGCCCATCCCCGTCGACTTCCTTCCGACCAACATTCCGGCGAGCCTCCGGCAAGCCCACAGCAGCCAAATCACTTGATTTCACTCGAATTAAATGTTCCCGACACATTTTCGTGGGTGATTCGAACCTGGGCCTCACTCCAAATTAAAAATTGGAGTGCGTTTACAAGCAACCCACTTTCGACCGAAGGTTCGGCCGACCACCCACTTAATCGACCACTAACTTCAAATAATAATCGAAATAATGGAGCACTAACAAACTATGAACCATTTATAACAATCCATTGAGCTCAATTCGATTTGAAAACACACAAACATATCAATCTGATCAACCCTTCGGTCGCGACCTGTTCATCATAGTATACACCTTCAAATCAAACGCAAACAGGTAATTAAACCTACACACACACTCGTTTTTACAAGGGGAACAATAGCCCCATGATTTCAGATGCAATTAAAATCGAATTGGGGTTCAATTTGGCTGGTATTCGAACCTAGGGTTCTTGGTTTGGGATGAGCAATTTGATTTGTGTTTAAAAGAAAGTGAAACCGTGAACTCTTGCGACTGTATGCCTTTCGTTCACCGGTTCCCTGTCCACATGCACTTCTTGAGGTCACGGGTTCGAACCCGTGCACCTCACTTATTTTTTTAATGCCTTTTCAAGCTTTTAAAAATATACAAAAATACCTAAAAGTAATAAATAATTTTTATAAACTTCCTTTCTTTTAAAAGCTATCTAATGAATTTCTATAAAATTATTTCCTTAAATATCTTAATAATTTTATATAAAAAATATATAAAAATTTCTAAAAATCATAAAAATAACTTTTATAAATTTCCTTTATTTTAAAAGTTATAAAATGAATTTGTGGAAATTTATTTAATAAAACATCTTAACATTTTTATGTAAAACATTATTATCCTAACATATAATTAATTAATATATATTTATTTATTTACGGATTAAATAAATAAATAAATATAAAGACTACCTAAACATATTCAATTATTTTCAGATAATAAATAAATAAATTCAAACTTGTAAACGTTACTTATTTGACAAGATAAATACATATTAGATTTTATATATTAATTATAAAATCTTACTAAATTAAATACAAACTTATATATTTAAATAATGTCTAAAATTTATTTAGAACATAATGATATGTTAAAATCATTATTAAATTTATCAAATATTATGAAATGTAAATCTTTAGTTATTAAAGAATTAACAAAAATAATTAAACGATTTAATTATATGTTTATAATAAATCCTAGAAAACCAAACCCTAGATCAATTGAACACCAGGTTCAAGATCTAACTTATTTAGGTTATGGATTTGTATCTATTTGCTTATGTGAATTATATTTCCTTAGGAGGAATTTACTTGCTTGTCAACACCACACAAGCACTGAGGTGAGTTCATACTTAACTATTCCCCTTTTTAATCATTTAAATATTTTGGGGAGGATACATGTTGTAATTAAAATTACAAATTATTTTGTGTATTATGTTAAATAATAATTGAATCACATTTATGATTACATATGGTTACAATGAAAATCCTTCTCTGTATACTGGACTATAAACAAGCAGGGATCTTTTGGATAGTACTATCGGGGAGTGACTTACCCCCACAAAGGTTTGGACATGTGGTCCTTACCAAGATGCACAAAGATCTTATTGTCATTCGGGATGACTGTTCTGGGTTGAGAAGGCAGATATGCGCTATATAAAGTTTGCCATTATAGTTCTACTTACAACCCATATGAGGATAAATGTAAAGAGAGGATTCGCGCCCTCTGATTTGAATTATTATAACTAACATAATATGCTATATATATAAAAGGAAAAGGGAAAATTAACTATGATACATGGGCAAATCCTATTTAAAGGTTTGTTGGCTTGTACTTAGTTAGTATATGGATAGTGAGTTCACCTTATAAAAGGGTTCCGACAGGCTATTCATATACAAATAAACTATGATACATGGGCAAATCCTATGTGAAGGATTTATTGGCTTGTACTTAGTAAGTATGTGGGATAGCGGGTTCACCTTATAAAAGGGTTCCGACAGGCTATTCATATACAAAGTGATACCAGTGAGTAGTTTATACTCACACTTTTACAGTAAATCCTGCTTTGATTGATAATGGATGATTTATCAAATATGTTTTACTCACCTATGAACTCACCAACCCTGTGTTGACACTTGATTTTACATGTATTCTCAGGTATCTACTAGGAGCTTATGGACATGCACGTAGGATCATATAAGAGCTCAAGATACATATTGGTTATTATTTGAGATATGATTAGACGTATTGTTAAGAAACAATCTATCTCTTATTTCCGCTACGCATAAAATTTAATACTCTGAATAATAATGAAATGATTATCTAAAATTCATCATATAGATAACTGCATCTCATGAGTGACTATTGTGTTCGATCCTGTTTGCTCACCCCTCCGTGATAGATTCCAGACCCGGAATTTGAGGGTGTGACACTCTAAAAATTTATGTACACAATTTTTATTCGATTTATTTTTTAAAGTTCAGATTTGAATTCAATATTAGATTTTGCATTCGACTATGAAGTTTTATTTAGTCTCATTCAAATATTTAACACATGTATCCAACAATTTATATCTATACTATATAATAAAAAAAGAGTTTAAGACCGTCACATGTTATCTTTTTAGACATTATCAGATCATTTTCTCTCCAAAAAGTATTATAATCATTTGAACACTCTCTCTAATTTATCTTTCTTATTAAAACTAATTTAATTAATCACTACTCTATCTCTCATCTACATTCTTTAAACCGAATAAATCAGTTTAATCTGTATAATTCGTTTTGGTTATACACAATTCTAATTCCTCAATACAATCTTATCAAAATAACAAAAAAATTGAAAACTAGAGTTTTAATAAACATAAATTTTATAATAAAATGATTTTTTACAAGAATTTTTAAAACAATGTTAAAAAATGGAAATATTTATATAACTAGATAGACTATAAACTGTGTATCAAAAGGATTGAATAATCTATCTATATTGGTATGCTTAAAATTATACATATTAATAATGCATATTGCCCACCGTTTTTTAAATGTTTTTTTATTACAAATTCATTTGAAACGACATTTAATTGGGTTTTATATGAATTTTGTAGGTTTGGATGGTGACTTGATGCATTTGATGAAAAACTCAATAAATAAGTGAAATTGCTATTGACGTGCCCATGTTACATTCTAACATGGCCATCTCAGAATCAATTCAAGCTTTACATGTCTGATGAGCGACATGACCATGTCATTTATGACATAGTCATGTTCGGCCCAGATCTCACTTTTAAACCTAAATTGAGCCTCATTTCAGACATACAACTTTAGGGGTTAAAAACTCTATTTCTCTCCAGCCCCAAAACTGTTTTGAGCATCTATTAAAGGAAATAAAAAGTCAATATTGAAGATTAATCACTCCAAAAAAAGAATCTAACAACATACAACCCATCTAGCCTGATTTGGTTTGATAATTTCTTCGTCTAACCATGTATGTTTTTTATTATTCAAGTCTCTTGGGTGTTTTTATAGTTAGCATGAGCTAAAACTCTTGATTCACTTAGATTAGATGAATCCTAGCTAACTTTGAAGATGTACATGTGAGTTTTGATGATGATTATATTGATGACTTTAACATGGTCTTGAATCCTCTTCAACGATTATGTGCGTTTGTTTGACTTGATTATATGTTAAATCTCATGGGTATCTTGATCATATCATGTTAGAAAACCATATGTGTTAGGGTATTTATTCATGAATATGTATATGCATGTATATGTATTATGGCATTTGATTAAGAATGGTGGATGGGGATTGGAACATGAATGATTGTTATTCAAATGTGTATCCTTGTGTATATGCTTGGAAATACCATTACATTTGTTATGAATTCCTCATATCATTGTGTATGTGTGATTATGGTTTACTAGCGTAAATTTACAGTTCATATATTCGTGGTATGATATTTACAAGTTGAAGGACTTCATGATTTTGTTTACATTATGTGATTCGTGGTGGTTGGTATGTGTTTATCGTATTAGCTTTCCAAAGAATTATAGAACTAAATAACCTTGATAGGAGTTTAGTCCACATTTATAATCAACATAATTGTATCATTAGTTCTTCATGGAATGACTTTTGGTGGTTACTATGTTAACATCGTTTTAACTTTTCAAAGAGTCATATGATTAGGTAGCCTTGAGGGGGATCTAGTCTATTTTCATGTTACCCGTGTATAGAATGATCTCATCATGAATTTGTGTATGTTATCATTGTTTGGCTAGGTGGATTCAAAGTCTAAGTGAATATTCTATTTGCTTGATTATCTTTCTTAATTTCTATCATATTTATCTATTTATGTTTATTTTAGTTTAAAATATAAAAATATCAGATCATCTATCTTTTTCGGCTAAATAATAACAAATGTTTACTATTAGTAGTTACCGTGTCCTTGGATCAATACTTGGTTCTTGCTAAACTATGCTACATATGCGATAGGTACACTTACCTATTTGTTGTGTGGTTTAATTTTAAAGTAAAAATCATTTCTATTTAAAACTAAGTGTTGTGAAAAATCATTAAAAATATATATATACCCACACACATCATATATTAATATAAGAACATCTAATGAGCCACATGACACCTTTTTAAAGCCTAATTTTGTCACGTGTCAATCGTTTAAGCATCCTTTTTCCTATATACTTTCCATTCACGCGGATCTTAACGATGTATCTGTTTTACTTGTTGAACAAAATGGATCCTATATATGTAAAATATCTGCCTTTCAAACCCTAACTCCTCACCCCAACTCCTTCTTACGCACGGTTGCTTTGAATCAATTCTCATCTCCAGGTCACCTTTAACCTTGAAATCTTACACTCAACCTATCACGATGCGTCGATCGTCGTCGTTAGCTACAAAGGCAAGTATCATCTTCGTTCAAACTTATATTCTCTGAGTTTTTTCTATGATTTTTCGTTTATTAATTTCGTGAAATCGATGTTCTAATATAAATTTCTGTTATACCTTGATAATTAATTATCTATCATATTTCAGATCTCCCATGTGTTATACCTTTGATTTTACCCTGATGATTGATTACCTTTTCAATTAATGTTTTGTAAGATGTTGTTTGTTTATTAATCTCATGAAATCGAGGTTCTATTATAGATTTTTGTTATACCTTTGATGATTGTTTATTTTCAAATCTTAAATCTTCCATTTATCTAAACTTTCTGTAAAGTCCATGTATGTAATATGAAGTTTGTTTATTAAAATCAAGCAACAACGAATTATACATTATGAAATGAATCTTCATAATTGACTATCTTCCAGATCTTAGTTTGAAATTTATTTCAACCTTCTCTAAAGTAATGAGTTCCTATTATGTTAGACATACATGTTTAAATGCATATTTAGATTTGATACTAACAATGTTTTTAAAAACTTCCATAGAAAATAGTTCATTTCTTTAATTGATTTACCTCGTGGAATTTTTGTCGTCATCTTCTACACAAGTCATAATGTTTTGTACTCTTTGTTTTTAGTTATAACATAAATGTTACTTATCATTGTGTAGTGTTGCATATGTGGAGAAATTTTACAATAAAAAACAACCATGTGATCATATTTAAATCCGATGTGAAGATAATACCATGTTTAAAGTCGAGATGGAAGTCAGAGATGATCGATTGTCTCTTACTGATAGTTGGGAAAAAGTTATAGCTCACAATAATATATCTTCCAAAGATTTTGCAAGTTTTAATCCCATAGATCAGCAAACATCGTTCATTTGTTGTATTTTTCAATACTCTAAACTACAAAAAAAATCAATTGTTTTAATGTGTCATGTGGGATCCTTTAAAACCGTCAATGGTTTGTAATTTACCTGTTTTCTTTACTCGTTGATGTTGTTATTCTTTAATATTTGTTTTTTTATCATTTAACCATGTACACTCAATGTTCTTATGTTTTGCAATGACAATTAATAAAAGTAAGGACAATCATTATCAATGGTTGATCTACATTTGAAAAATCATGTGTTACTCATGGCTAGTTATGTGTTCTTTATCCAGGGTTAAAAGTAGAGATGATTTGAAACTTTTACTTTTCGATAAGGACGGGAAGCTAACATTCACAACACAAACGTGGTCTGCAAAGAAGTTTTTGCCAATTTGTAATTTCACATTTATAACTTCATTTGTGTTACCATTCATCCAAACTATTCTTATTTTAAATGTATGATTTTTTTTCTTTATTTATATAATATTATTATTCGTATTTCGTGTGTCACACGTGTTTATAGGCTAGTTTATTATACATAAACAAATAGATAGGCTAGAAACTATGTATTAAACGGATTGAATAAAAGATACTAAATAGTTACTAATAATAATAAAATGTATAATATGATGTTTGATATAAGATTTTTGACTTTTAATAATCTTTATAATTGAGTTCTTCAAATCTATGATATTTGAGTCCTTAAATTATATGGGATAGTTTTGAGTGGTTGTGAGTGGAGGAGAGAGAAAATGTTACTGTTCATTTGTAAATTTAAGGATTCATGAAGTAGGTGAAGTGGTTGGATTTTGCGAGCTGTTCCCACCACTGCTGGATGTGATTCCAAGAGCCGAACGCTGTTCAACCCTTATAAATTTTTTAATATTTTTGAAAGTGGTGTGAGTGAAGGAGAGAGAAAAAATAATGAAAAAGGTATAAAAATATATTATTTAATTGAAAGAAGAGAGAAGAAGTAGTGATTTTTAGTGTAATTATATAGATAAAGATAAGGAATGGGATGTGAATGCTCTTATAAGGCATGGGTTGTGAATGCTCTTAGAAGCACTCTAAGTGTTGCTAGCTTGAAAATTCCTCTAACAGGGGGATGATGTGACAACCCGGAAAAATTCGGTAAGTTTTAGGATGTAAATTTTAAAATTTTAAAACTTGTTTATAATTATTTATGAATAAATAACTAATAATATTAATAATAATGCTAATAATAATAATAATAATAATACTAGAAATAAATTTTATTATTATTAACTAAACCCTAAAAGTTTGGGTTAAAAATGTAATTTTTAAAACTTAAAATTAAAAGTTTCTACATAAAATGATAAGCTTATAAACCACAGGAACCATTTGTGTAATTTTTCAAAAACATTCCCCCCCACCGTCGACCACCTCTGTTTCTCCGGCCATTATTCCGGCTAACACTCCGGCGAACCAAAACACCCACATTTAATTAATTTCAACTCGATTAAATCGTCCCGACACTTTCAAGTTGGTGATTCGAACTTGTACCCCACACCAATTTGAATAATACAGTCGGATGGTGCGATTCCTACTTCGAACGAAAGTTCGGCCGACCACCCACCAAAATCGCACACTGAAACATTAATAATGATCAAATTGATGGCGCACTGATGATCGTTTAAGCATTTATAAGCTTCCATCGATCTTAAATTAACACAAAAACACACAAACAAACTGAACCAATTCACTCTCTGTCGAGACCTGTTCCTGTAATCATTCTCCACTGAAATTACATCAAATCAGGTAACTAAACCTTCCTACATACTCGATTTTACCAGGGGAACAAAAGCCCATGGATTCGATCGTTATCAACATCGAATTGGGGATCAATTTGATTCGGATCGAACCTAAGGTTCTTGGTGGAATTGGGGTTTGATTGAAATTGTGTTTAAAAGAAAATGAAACCGTGAACTCTTGCGGCTGTATGCCTTTGGTTCACCGGTTCCCTGTCCACATGCACTTCTTGAGGTCACGGGTTCGAACCCGTGCACCTCACTTATTTTTTTAATGCCTTTTTAAGCTTTTAAAAATATATAAAAATACCTAAAAATTATAAAAACAATTTTTATAAACTTCCTTTATTTTAAAAGCTATCTAATGAATTTATATAAAATTATTTCCTTAAATACCTTAATAATTTTTATATAAAAATATATAAAAATGTCTAAAAATTACAAAAATAACTTTTATAAATTTCTTTTATTTTAAAAGTTATAAAATGAATTTCTGGAAATTTATTTAATAAAACATTTTAACATTTTTTTATGTAAAACATTATTCTCCTAACATATAATTAATATATATTTATTTATTACGGATTAAATAAATAAATAAATATAAAGACTACCTAACATATTTAATTATTTTATATAATAAATAATTACTTATTTGACAAGATAAATACAAATTAGATTTTATAAATTTAATTATAAAATCTTACTAAATTAAATACAAACTTACATATTTAAATAATGTCTAAAAATTTATTTAGAACATAATGATATCTTAAAATCATTATTAAATTAATCAAATATTATGAAATGCAAATCTTTAGTTATTAAAGAATTAGCAAAATAATTAAATGATTTAATTATATGTTTATAACAAATCCTAGAAAACCAAACCCTAGATCAATTGAACACCAGGTTCAAGATCTAACTTATTTAGGTTATGGATTTGTATCTATTTGCTTATGTGAATTATAATTCCTTAGGATGAATTTACTAGCTTGTCAACACCACACAAGGACTGAGGTGAGTTCATACTTAACTATTCCCCTTTTTAATCATTTAAATATTTTGGGGAGGATACATGTTGTAATTAAAATTACAAATTATTTTTGTGTATTATGTTAAATAATAATTGAATCACATTTATGATTACATATGGTTACTATGAAAATCCTTCTCTGTAAACTGGACTATAAACAAGCAGGGATCTTTTGGATAGTACTATCGGGGAGTGACTTACCCCACAAAGGTTTGGACATGTGGTCCTTACCAAGATGCACAAAGATCTTATTGTCATTCGGGATGACTATTTTGGGTTGAGAAGGCAGATGTGCACTATGTAAAGTTTGCCATTATAGTTCCACTTACAACCCATATGAGGATAAATGTAAAGAGAGGATTCGCGCCCTCTGATTTGAATTATTATAACTAATATAATATACACATAAAAAGGAAAAGGGAAAATTAACTATGATACATGGGCAAATCCTATGTGAAGGATTTGTTGGCTTGTACTTAGTTAGTATATGGGATAGCGGGTTCACCTATTGTAAAGGGGTTCCGATAGGCTATCCATATACGCAGTGATATCAGGGATATCTCTAGGCTCAATTGAAGATATGAATGACCATATCTTCATAAAATAAACCCTTCTTTGAATGATAATGGATGATTTATCAAATATGTTTTACTCACCTATGAACTCACCAACCCTGTGTTGACACTTGATTTTACATGTATTCTCAGGTATCTACTAGGAGCTTATGGACTTACACGTAGGATCATATAAGAGCTCAAGATACATATTGCTTATTATTTGAGACATGATTAGACGTGTTGTTAAGAAATAATCTATCTTTTATTTCCGCTACGCATAATATTTATTACTCTGAATATCAATGGAATGGTTATCTAAAATTCATCATATAGATAACTGCATCTCATGTGTGACTAATGTCTTCAATCCTGTTTGCTCACCCCTCCGTTATAAATTCCAGACCCGGAATTTAAGGGTGTGACAGATTAGTATCAGAGCCATTGGTTATAATGAGTTAGGAATTGCATCTAGCCTATAGCCACACACAATAGTTGCACAAAGTAAATTTCCTTAGTTAGAGATCGACTAGGATTAAGAAGTTATATGCTTAAACTTAGATACTTATTTCCCTAAACTTAACTTTGACTCTTTGACTTTTCCCGATAAATGAACTTCCTAAAACGACATGTGGGATCTACCCTTATCGTCGTGGGTTCAATTCCTTAGACTTTATGTCTAATCTATGAAAATCTTATCGAGGTTTTGATTCTATGAACCAAATAAACTTGTGTGACACATAGACACCTGTATTCTGGATTTCCTGGCAAAAGGCCCTTGGGCTAAGGCAAGCATATCGTATAAATCTCATTGCGAGACCAGTTATGTTTACCTGGGGATTTCTGGGATGAGTGATAAACTATGGTCAATACACAAGTCTCTAAGGCAAATGGGTCAAATTACCTTGACGTGTTCTATTTGGTAATCTAAGCTACGCTTGTCCTAACCTAAGGAGAGACTTGTTTCCCTAGTACTCGTGCCTTGCTGAATTTAATCGAAAAACCCAGTTTTCTTAAATTCCCATCTGTCTTACAGAAATTGTCCATACTTTGAATATTTGATATAGAATGCATCTATTGAATATATCAAAGTGTGAATTTTTACCAAACAATTTCATGATAGATGGACGCATCAGCGGGAAGAGGCAGAGGTAGAGGACGCGGTAAAGGAACTGTCCCAAGAGGGATGACTCCTGAAGAAATACAAGTTTTGGTCAACCAAGGTTTACATGTTTATTAAAGCTCACATGTTTACACCTTTCAATGATTAGAAGATGCCGCCTCGAAGAGTCACATGTAGTATGCATAATGGGATTATGTGTATAACAATATACATGTGAATACTTTAAGTGCATTATTGGTTATGATTACATAGCCTGTCTTACAAGCTATCTATGGTATACTTATTTAAGAACGTTGTGGGCATTATATCACATATTAGTACTTTGAGATGAGTTCAAAACCTTGGTGATTGAGTACTATTACCTAAGGAATGAAATGCAAAAGTTAGAATTGTAATTCTAAAATCGTGCAACGGTAGGGTTAGGTCGCGCTCTTTATACTGACAAACTCCATGAATTGACAAAGCTGATGTCATACCTTATGACATTAGACCAAATAGAATTAAGAAGGACACTGGAAAATCTAGTGAGTAGTAGAAAGAAGTTGGAGGGTCGAACAAGCAATCTAGCGGTAAGGTAGACAAGAATGCAAATGTTGTGAACCTAGCTATGTTGGTTGATACGATTAAGCTAACATGCGTTAAACGGGGACATTAAGAAGGTTGGAGTTTCGACCATTACCATCAGTGTGCCTTAGGTCGATTAGGACCTCAAGACAAGTTAGAAACAATCAGAATTAGGAAATGGCTATAACTAGAAAGTAAGAATAGTTAAATTATGGAAATAAAGGTCATATAAATCAAGGTAATACATCACGTGGTCATACATTTACGTCTGAAGCAAGCCACATTTGACAAGACCAAATGTTGTTACATGCACGTACCTTATCATCGGTAGCGACACATCTATTGATACCAGGGCTGATAATAGCTTTGATTCTTCTGGAATTATTCTTTAAATTAGCATTAACCCTAGTTGCTTAGAAATTTTCTCTAGACACGGAGTGCCAGTGTCTATCATCTCTGATCGTGACGAACAATTTACATCTATCTTTTGGGACAAACTTAAGAAAGCTCTAGGCACTCGCCTAGATATGAGCACAGCCTATCACCCTCAGACTAATGGCCAAAATGAAAGAACCATACAGACTCTTGAGGATATGCTTAGGGCTTGTGTTATTGAAGGTCATCTACCTTTGGTAGAGTCCTCATATAATAATAGCTATCATTTGAGCATCAAGGCGGCACCATTCGAGGCCTTATATGGACATAAATGTAGATCACCGCTTTGCTGGGCAGAAGTTCGAGATAGTCAACTTACTGGCCCATAATTGATCTTTGAAACTCATGAGAAAATTGTCCAGATTAGAAAACGCATGGCTGCTGCCAGGGATCGCCAGAAGAGCTACGCTGATAAACACCGCAAGCCACTTGAACTTCAGATAGGAGATAAAGTTTTGCTAAAGGTATCTCCATGGAAGGGAGTTATACGCTTTAGGAAACAAGGGAAATTGAACCCTCGCTACGTGGGGCCTTTTGAAATTATCAGAAGGATCGGCCCAGTAGCCTATGAATTAAATCTACCTGCTGAACTTGGTGGTGTGCACAATGTTTTTTATGTATCCAATCTAAGGAAGTGTTTATCCGATGAATCCCTGGTTGTGCCTTTAAAGGAACTGCAAGTAGATGAGATTTGTTGAGGAACCAGTTAAAATCATGGATAGGGAAGTTAAACAACTAAAGCATAGCAAGATTCCGATTGTAAGAGTTCGGTGGAACTCCCGGCGTGGTCCTGAGTTCACTTGGGAACGA